>DWAE01000001.1:0-48090 GCA_018237945.1 Heliconius sapho
CTCAACACGCAATGCCTCCAAAATTCGGCAGAAAGTGGGGAACGGAGTGTCTTAAAACTAGGTTCCCTCTGCCTACAACTGTTGTGTGCGGGATACAGCGTGAAGCTAAAAAATATTAATTTTCTCTACCTGAATAAAGTATTAAAATTCTTAAATGTGAACTCGCTATAAAGCTACTTATAAAAGTTAATATAACATACAAAACACAAAAGTTTTAATTTAACAAAAGTTATCTTATTCACCGAAATTTCGCGAACAGTTTCGCTCACGTTGGTTTAGATTTTCTCTACTAACAGATTTCTATTCAAAGTTTTAGCATAGCAAGCTAGGCAGAGGTATCCTAGCTTTAAGACACTCCGTTTTCTACTTTCCGCTGAATTTTCGAGACATTGTGTGTTGAATGGCGAAATTTAACGATGCGCCTTGTCTTTTAGAGTGAACTAAATTAAATATTTATTATTTCATTCCTTCGAGTAGAAATCGAACACACAAGCCTTTTTATTATAATGTAAAGATCTATGTCGACTATCAGTTTATTATATTTTCTCACATCTCTTCATAAATCAGGATGGTAGTTTATAAATATAGGCCTAGATTTGTAATAGTTGATTTGCAATGGTTGTGGGTTCGATTTACTTAAGTAAAGGTTATATTTAATATTATTTGTGTTTTTTAAGCTTCGTATTGTATATTCCATGTAGCAGGGTAGGCAGAGAGAACCTAGAGTAAGAGTTATTTATGAGCCATCCATTTAAAAAAAAATTAAAATAATTTATCAATTTGATATATATGGACATTAAAATCGGTTTAGTAGTTTCAAGGTGACTACTACCAGTAGTTTTGGGTACCTAGATATTTTTGACGAGTATAAGAAATCGGCGTAATTTTTACAAGTTAACTTTTATATATAATTTGGCTAGGTGAAATATAGAGATATTTGAAAATAAATACTTATACATTAATATATTCTACCTAAAACAGTTTAAATATAAACAATTCCTCAATAAAATCGAACCCACAACCATCGCAAACATATGGTTATGGTCTATATTTATAAAATACTAGCAGTAAATGTTACAAGGACCGAGCACTAATCCAATACGGATGTCCGAAAGGACGACAGATAACTTGATAAAGGCCATTTAGAGTTCGGATGTCTATTACTTCACGTATTTAGTAATTATATTTGTGTTGTATGAGGCCGTCGTGGCGCAATGTCATAGTAAATGACTGTAAACGCGACGGTCGTGAGTTTGATTCCCACTCGAATTACATATTTTCATTTCTCCGCCTCGGTAGATAAAGCAAGCAGATGAGAATCGTTTGAAAAAATAAAATAATTCATTCACTCAGTGGGAAGTGAACCCACTACCGTTGCGTTTACGATTCCAAATTTATATTCATTAATAAAATTCTGAAAATACTGACGTAGGTACTTTGTGTTATAAGGCACTTTTAAAACAAGTAGTACAAAGTAATGATATATTGATCCAAGATATAAATAACTTTCGTTTATATTCAAATAATATCGCTATAAGCTGACTGACAAGTAGCGGATTTCGTCGTTTAATATTTTTACATATTTTCCTGTCTTTTATTATATGAAGTTAGGAGTTCGTTTTTTATAACATATTAAAATACATGTTTTTAAAACAAATCGCGGCGTTGAGTTCCACGACACAACACGCAGCTTCTCAAGCTTGGACAAAAAGTGTTACGGCGGGTCTTGGCACCAAGGTTTCTTTGCCTACTTTAATATGCTTGAAACTGAAGAAGAAAAAATAATATACGATAAAAGACAAAATTGGTTAAAATTTTGTCTTTTATTGCCGAATTGTTATTATTTGCCGAATTTTAGAATGAAATGATTTTTTTTCAGTTTTCTGAATCCTACATAATACTTGAGGCCGTCGTTGCTGGAGCACAAACGTTTGACCATAAACGCAACGGTTGTGGGTTCTTACCCACTTGGAGGAATAAAATATTTACTATTGTCCTTTTTTCGCTCTGGCTGAAAAGAAAAAAATATATTGTCTTTATCTTAATAAGATAAGCTACGATGTAGAAAAATGGTACATACAAAACATCTCTATGAAAACGGAAAGCGGAGAAGAAATTAATACTTACTTCTCCCCTTGTAATTAAAAGCTCCTTGTAAAAAAAAATAAAAATATCAAATTATTATATCAAAATTATACATAACAAATACTACTCTATAAGTAAAATAGTATCAGTATCAGCTACTATGGGTATTCAGAGATAAAGGCTGTATCTAATTCTACATTCGACTATGGAGGGCAAGAGCAATGCAGGGTTTGTTCTACAATAGTCGCGTTTTGCTTTAGTGTTTCTTAAATACTTATCTATTGTTTTTTGTGTGAATGGATAGGTTAGTGTTGTATCACTCTGTTATTTATCTTATGTTTTAAGTAGTTTTTTTAAATTTATTTGTTGTTCCCCATGTAACAGAGCAGGCAGATGGAACCTACTACTAAGACGCTTACTTTTATTTTTGAGATGACTGCTAGGTGGCGGAACTTAACGCTGCGCTTTGTCTACCAAACCAGCCCGTCAAGTATAAAATAGAATTTATGCTAAAATCATATAGAATTTCGATTGTGTTTATTTTTACATGAAAATACGTAATTTACTTTAAATAACAGTTAGATTTTTTCATTCGATTTGTGCTTTCAATTTCTTTATGCTTTTAATTTGTAATATTGAATATGTTCAATATACATACAAACAATTCTAACTAAGCAGAATTTAATTATTTTCAGAAAAAAAAATATATCCTACAAATTTAAGCTAAACCATGTAAATATAAAGTTAAATACAATCACGTTTAGTGCCACTGTGGCGCGGTGCATCGGTCGCGCAGGGCGCATGCGTCGCTCCGTGCCTTCGCCAAACAACCTGTTGCAACCCCGGCGTGCACTAATGCAACTTCTACGCTCCGCAATCACAAGCTAAATTCTAAAATTTCCGACCAATACACCACTACTGAAATCTAGCTTAAAAAAAATTTAATTCAACATAAATTTCGGTTCCAAAATCGCGGTAATTATATATTTGATAATAACACATATGTCGAGTTTCTTGTAAGTGCGGTCCAAGTGTCTTGCGAGTTCTAAGACGGTGAAGTGCTGTGAGAGTTGATTGAAATAGGTGTTCTATCGATTATACGTTTAATATACGTATATATACAGTATAAAAACTAACTAAAAACACGAAATTTGACGTTTGTTCCAATAAAAATATATAGTATATTGGCAGTTCCTTTAAAAGTTCCGTAATTTATCATATAGGGCTTCGCGTAGTGATTGTGCTTTAAAAAATATCGCTTAATTAGATAATTAAGTTAGATTAAAAGTTGAATAAAGCTTAAAGGAATTCAAATTCCATTCCCGGGATCGTAGAGTGCGGATAATTGGACCAAGTAGGGGTGAATAGCCGAAGTTTACCAGCGTGGAGGCGAGAGTTGGCAAAAGCAACAAGTGGTCGACTGATGCCTTTCTCGGTAACTGTGCCACTGTTATACGACTTTGCATGCCCGCTGCGGGATTATATACATCCTGCGTCCCCTATCCCGGGACATTTTTATTTTCTCCAAACCATTTTGAAAAACTATTTGTGTTCATTTATTGCTGGAATTTTCTTCTTTTTTTTGCCGATTTTTTTTGTGTGCGAGTGGGTGGGGTCGATACTTCTTTTGTTTTAGACGCGCCATCTTAGGTCGGCGACAAAAAAAGTGTCATGGCGGCTTCTATAAAAGGAATTTGCTCTAGTTTTTTCGTGAGTGCATTTAAGTTCTTACAGCTTCTAACGCGTCGTATGAGGTTTGTGCGCTATGTGATAAGCGTGTTGGATTACAACTGTATTATGTTGTGCACTTGGTTATATTTCAAATTTAAACGTAACGAGGCCGTCGTGGCGCAGGGGCACTAACGTGTGAATGTAACGCGATGGTTGTGGGTACGATTCACCATCGGGGGAATGAATTACTATTTATTAATATTTTCATTTCTTCGCTGTGGTACAAGGCAAAAGCGCGGCCTTCTGTTCCGCCACTCAACACTCAATGCTTCGAAAATGCAGCGAAAAGTAGAGAACGGAGTGTCATAACATTATATATATATCAGCAGATACAGCGTGAAGCTAAAAAAAATGTAATGATGTTCTCGTCGCCTCATTCATTGTCCACGAGTTTGTCCCTTAATTTAGTTAGTCTTATATTGTTAGGCGAGCTGTCAATTTTTGTTAAGCTTTTTGTGTGGCTTATTTAATTTACATAGAAATAAGTATAATAACTTGTTATTCATGTCTTATAATTTATTTTTGTCAAACTAAAACAAACGTTTAAAATAAAGCATATTGTTTATATAAATGAAAATTTAATTAAAACCAAATAGATTTTATCTATAGGTATGTACATAAGGACACGAAAACAATATTTTATACAAGTACTAAATCCTGAACGCGTAAGATTTCCTGTAATTAATTGGTGTATAAGGTTTCAGGCTTACATCCTGCGATAAGTGCTATAATTATTTACTTACCTATAGAAATTCTACTTACTCTACTCAGTATGTTAGCAAAAGGCTATATACTGTAAGTTCAATTAAAATTAATAATAACTAACTTAATAAAAACTTATTAAGCTCCAACATTACTATTTCCAAACTCATATTTTCGTTTTACCAATATAATTATTATTAGATAAAAGGCAGCATTAAGTTACGTAATAAAAGGCATAGACACACGCATACATAGTGTTTATTCTATATACATAGTGTCTATTTATATTCTCTTGTATTAATAATAAATTAAATATTTCACGGTAACGCAGAAGTGATTTTTAATTTAAATTTTAGTTGATCCTTATTTCAGTTCTTTGACATTATTCTTATTGTAATTCGTGTTTCGAAAGATATATCAATAAGCTCTTTCCAAAAATGTTGACATTTGAATAGCTAGTAGTCATTCGTCGCATAGGGCCAAGTTAAAGGGCGTTATGTCTCTTAATTTGGATGGAAAGTTTCCCAGTTTACATCCAAATTAAGAGACATTACGTGTTCAATAGCGGAACTCGGAACGGAACGCTGCACGTTGTAAGGAGTGTTCTGGGGAACTGTTTGACCTGGTACCTGCAGCTGATTTTTTTTAACCATACGTTTCTTCAGAAGCTTAAATATCATCCTTATCATCTGGATACGCAGCACTCCACTATTATGCGGTTGTGTAGGAAACGGCCTACCTGTGGCACCTTTAAAATGCGCCTGTGGGTACCTTTAAAATGCGCGTCTATCTCTACCTTAAAAGCCGACAACGCACCTGTAGCTCCTCTGGTGTTACACGGGGTCGTGGGCGGAGATCACTAACCATCGCGTGGCCCGTATGCTCGTTTGCCTTGTATTTTTTCTTTTTATAAAAAATAAATAATAAAAAAACGCCAAAGCGAGGAAATAAAAATAAACTAAATATAATTTCAATTTACAATTCCCCAGGAGTGGGGATTGAACATACAACAATTCCCGCTATCCTACACACCACAACTGTACTGCACCACAACGTCCTCATTGTAAAATTGAAAAATGCCTTTAAAAAACACAATCTAAATACCGCATTTGAAAAACTGCTAAGCTCTACTGCAACTAGTGTATAGAAAAACAAACAATTTTTCCCCAAAAATAGCAAAGTTCAAACAAAAATCCACAATATATTTTACACAACTACCACCAACTATTAAGCTTTCGCATTTATTTTTATTTTTAAAAGGCACTTAACCTGAAAAAGGCTAAAATCCACTGACGGCCGATACTCCGTAGATTACAATAAACCGATAAAAACACGCACCAGGTAGCAATATCTGCGTCCACTGTAAAAATGTAGCTCCAAAAAAGTCGCATGCGACATATCTACGTGCGAGTATATACGTATATTTATTATTGTCGTAAAAATTTACGTTTTTTTACGGTAAAGGAAATTTTATTTATTATAGAAGTCGTTTTTTTTTTGACGTTTTTCAGTAGATTTATATGTGAGATTATGACGTAAATATATAAAATATAAAACGTAAATTGTAATTTTTCCGTTTCCGGTTGGTTAGTGGGTTCTGCCACTGAAAAAAAAGCAATTGATTTTCAAAAACCCCTTCTGTCACTTAGTAACAACGGCTTGACAGACAGCCGAAAATAATTTTCGCAGAAATCTTACGTTATCACTTAGCATGTAGCTTTCTTGGAGAGTGTAGGGTAGTACTAAGAGGGTGGAAAGAGGGAAGCTAGACATTTTAAAAACATTGCTTGCTCAGTGAATGTATGGAATTCAAAACCGCGCTTTGATTTGTCTCTAGAACGAGGAAATGAAAATAATTCACTTCCCAAACCGTCGGGTTTATAGCCAGACGTTGTGGCATTGCGCTGCAATGGCCTCAATAGTGTCTTTTAGTTGTTAAATTTGTAAAAAAAATGATAAATTTGCAAATGTTGTATGTTATGATTGGCGTTAATATAACACATTTTTTTAATACCTTTAGATTTCGGTTGTTTGGGTTTGGGGGACAGAGAGTCTTAACACTAGGTTCCCTTTTTCCTACCCTGCTGTGTTATAACTTAGCATACTTTAAAGGATAAGCAGAGAAACCTAGTATTAAAACACACTTGTCAATTTAGCGATGGCTTTAATAAATTATATTTTTTATATTATAAATATTTTTTATAGCTTCACGCTGTATCCCGCTTATATGGAGAGATGTTTTTATCAATAAGCATATTATAAAATATATTTTCCTAAAGTATTTTTTATATTCTAAATCTTACGTGTCAATAAATCCGGGACTCGAAGACGTCACTCACAGACGACCCACGTAACCACTGAACCGTGACGCCTTGTCAGCGACACCCTAAAATGAAAATAATGAAGCAGATGAAATTTTGTATAAAGAATATTTGTATACCTTTCTATATTTTGTATGGAGACTATTTAGGCGTAGTGGGATAGGACCTGATTTTAAATGCGACGGTTGTAGGTTCTATTCTTATTAGGGAGAATAATAATATATGATTTTTTTGCCACTGGTTAGATTAAGTGCGGTGTTAAGTTACGTAACCTAACACCGCACTTAATCTAACCATTTTCCAAATTTCGAGATATTGCCCCTTGAGTGGCGGAACTCAACGCCGTTCTTATTCTACCAGAACAGTGAAGTGAAAATAAATATACATATGTCATTTCATTGTCTATTTTGTATTAATTTAGAACAAAAGATTTTAAAACTGCATTTTCCTTGCCTGTCTTTTTTGTACTATTAGTTGTTAGCCTACAAGGATTAGCGGGAAGAAAATAACTCGTATCCCATAGAAAATTTACTTTTATTTACTACTGAACCATATGTCCTTCGTAAAGTAATGGTTAATAGATATATTTAGAAACCGCCGGCTAAATAAAGTGGTCCGAACTTAAAGTGTCTTTCTTGTTCTCTAGAGAAATGTACCGACTGAAAGTAATTTTAAGTTCGTCGTCCTAATAAAAATTAATTTGAACATATTTTTATAAGATTTCCGTTTTTTTACGTTGACGTCTCGATAGTATTGATCGATAGGTGATTAAAAAGTAATATGGCAGTGTTCATTACTTCGATTCTGCCTTGTGTTAAAAAAGATTGTGGATTTCACCATGTGTACCATGAATATAAAAAATGTATATAACATTTACTATCATTTCTCTTTTATTCTCTATATTTTTTTATATTATGCCTTTCACAACGATTGCAACGTCTGTCACTTACAGAACTGAGTATCTCAACACTAAATCCTATCTGGCAACCTAAAATTTTAAAAAGACACATATCTTCTCTAATATTATTTTTTTTTAGAAAACGTATAAAACAATAAACATAGCAAAATTTAAACCGCCACTCTGACGACTAAACTCCTTTTTTTTGCATCACGCTGTATCCCAAACATAACACGGTAGGCTGAGGAAACCTGAAAACCTAGTGTTAACACACTCCGTTCTCCACTTTTCGCCGAATTAACGAATCATTGCGTATTCAGTGGCGAATCTCAACGCCGAGCTTTGCCTCGTTACCAGAGCGTGGAGATGAAAACATCAAATATTTCAGTCCCAAGCGTGGGAATTGAACCAACAACCGTCGCGCTTACAGTCACACGTAATATCCCTGCGCCACGACGGTCTCTTATACGTCTGCTTCAACATAAACACATTATATAAGTATTCATAGACAATTCGCCATGTTAATGGTTGTGAAACACAAGCCAGTGAAATATTTGTCAAGCTAACAAGTCTAAGTGTGAAAATCGTCACATTATCTGTCATTAACTTTGACTAACACCTCTTAGAGTGCTCGCTGGCTACCGAATGGTTGACTGTTGCCCATTTCTATATAGTTTTGCATGTATATAATTATAGTGATATGACACTACGTTTTCTTTTTGTTACTTACTGTATTATGTTTCACATGTAGCAGGAAGGAATTTAGTGCTAAGACACTCCACTTCCTACAACGCCGCCCAATTTTCGAGATATTGCGTTTCGAGTAGCCAATCTCAACGCCGCTCTTTGTCGTGGTTTAAAAGCGACAAAAATCAAAGTACTACGAGTAGTTGGTCATCGTCATGTTAAATAAAAAAAGGTTAAACTTTGTTTTCTCTAAATTTTCTCTGTTTCAGTAGATGTTGTAAATTTCTAACTCCTTCTTTTCATTCTCTCTAAGCTATTTTAAAAAAAAAATACCAAAAAAAATATATCTCATACTGAAATCAAACCCGTTGCCTTTACTAAGCAGAGCTTCTTTAAAATATATTTTTGAATATTTTTCTATGAATAACATTCTAACTATTTTAAAAATAAATATAATATTTGTCACACTTAAAAACTTTAGACACTCCTACCCGCATTTGTGAGACATTACGTGGCGGGAGAAAAAAATCATTCCCTCGAGGGAGAATTGAACCAACAACCCACGCGTTAACGGGCAGACGTTGTGCCGCTCAGCCAAATGTATTAATTAACTGCTATATCATTCCGTTTCATCACCTTTATATAGCTAAACCATGCTAGCTAAAGTAATCTACATTAAACCTTGTTATTAATAAACCTCATTACTTAAAAAAAAACAGAGTAAATACTACTAACCTCTTCCTGCCTGCACAAAATGTAGCCTTTTACAATTTACGCAGACAAAAATAAAAGAAAAATATATAATATTATTAAAAAAAAATTGAAACAAATAATTTCTTAATCAAGTGAATATAAAAATTGTCAGTATTGTCAGTTCTTCATGAAGCTACCACCGGTTCGGAAAGCGGATCCGGCGAGAAACTCAACAAATGCACCACTAAAAAATATTTTTACAATAAGTTTATGACAATCATTAGCTTTAAACTACATTAAAATAGCCTCATATAAAAGAAAGTATCACTAGAAAGTGCTTTTTCATCCAAGAAAGCGAAAATTTACGTTAACTAACATTAAAACTAATCGCAATTAAATATTAACTCAGTTGATCACATCCTCATATTACAATTGTTATTATTAAGTACCATTAACAAACTAATAATTATCTTTAATAATCTTGAACGCGTCACGAAATAAAATGGCTACCCATCACGATTGGAAAATGGGTATAGTCATGCTATACTCGAAATTTTTTAAATATAATTATTGTATTAAAATAATCTCTAAGTTTATTTAGATAGAGACCATTTCAGGTTGGCGTCGTCCAAAAATAATTTTTGATGGTACTATTTGCATCAGTCCCAGCGCCATCTATACGGATTCCCACAAAATTTTTCACGGAACCATTTCTTATAAGAACTACCCACACCGCTACGCCTGTGTACAGACGCACACACACACAGGTAATGTCTATACAATTGAACGCACCCACACTCTGAGAAAAAAACGATAAAAAAGTGCACACTAACACAAACACTTTGCACACAGACGCAAATCTTTCTATTTTAAGTTACCAATTTTTTCGAAATTTCACGCAATTTCACTAGTTTTGTGGATACGCGGCCAAATTTGAATGTGTTTGCGTGTGTACAGGAGATATGATAGGCGGGTGCTATTCAAATGGTCGAGGTTCGAATACAAGCGAGCACTCACACTAGCAAAGGTTGCATAAACGACGGTGCATTCTGCGCATGTGTGCCGTGTACCGCGATCGAACCGTCTAGAACCGTGCAACGAACTTCTATTTATGTATCTGATAACGCAAACATTATTGTGTAGTTTCAGAACAATGTTCTTATTGGTTTTGCAAGTGTCAGGTACACTAAATATCGTAGAATATAGTAGTTTAAAGTATATAATTAATCTTTATTTAAAATGGGGCCTTATTTTTCGTAATATATGCTGTTTTTCGAAAAATTTCCAGCAATATATTTTTTTGTAGCACCATCAAATTTACACCATCCAGCCTTCTTAACCAGACTCAAAACCCAAAAAATAAACTAAAAAAACCTAAAAAATCCAACAAAGGCCGGTGCATCAAGTATCAAGAGCGCATATCTCGTCACCGAGTCGCAGTAAATACAAGGTAATGGCTAAGTACGCACGCTAGTACAGTGTGCGCCGTCGGTGCAGTGCCGTCTATGCACAATCAGTAGAGAGTCGCATTTCCGCTCCCATTCACTACCACGACACGCGTAAACCGAAAAAAACCTCCAAAATACAACACTAAAATCAAAAAAAAATTATTATTGTACTATAAAGAACTATATTTTGTAAGAATTAAATAAAAAAATATATTCATATCGTGTAGTGCACTTAAAGTTTTAATATTAGATAAATATTTTTGGGATTTTTTCTAACTTAAATTGTTATTGTATATTCCGCTGCGATGCACACATATCAAATGGAAACGTAGGGCCCGAACTAATTTTAAGATATAATATATTTGGTGTTTTGTGACGATCGTGATGTGTTTGTCGAGTGACAGTGTGACAGGGCAGTGTCTATGACCAGTTAACTAGTTCGAACGAAACTTTTTTGTTGTTTCCTTTATTTTTTTTACTCCAAATAATTTTTTTACCACCATCAAAAATTACCACCGAAGTGACAAACTGGACCGAGGAGGAACAGGCCACCTCTGACGCATGTAAGTACTCGAGTAACTATTGAAAATTTAGCCAAACAAAAGAAATTTCGTTCGTTCGTCTTAATCTTGGGTTCCGTAGAGTGTGTAAGGGTTACGCACATTTTTTGTGGTACACCCCTCCCCTCTCACCCCCTGACATCCCCTCCCCTCATTACTGTTTATCTGTCCCGCTCTTTTTTCTATGACTCCACCATGGCCGTGTGCGTTTCGACGCGTGTGTGCGTTAATAAATTGCAACCTATATTTTGACCGAAGGCCAATGACGGCATAGTGAAAATGCCATTCTAGATTTCTAATACATATTTAAATATTCAATCTTTTTTATATTGTTTTTGTTCTAACAGAAACTATTGTAAACTTCTTTCGGTTGCGCATTTAAAAACAATAACAGCAAAGTTTTTTTTATTTCATTTTTAATTGCTTTGATTTACTTATATTAAGCTTAAAATTTATTATTTCAGTACTTTCTCATGGAGTGCATACTAAAATATATTAATTATTTAGTTCTATTAAGTTTGAATAGAAGTTTCTTAATGTCGCTACGGGGCTACGCGGGTCGTAGGCTAAAAATCGGCCGTCGGAAACTTTTTGGCGCTTGAAATATCTTAATGCACGTTTCTTTACCACAATGACCATAAGCTTATGTAAAAATAAATAAATAACACATAACATGTAAAATAAATCCATTTTTATTATTATTAAAACGAAAGATAAATATTTTTATATTTTTAATTAAATATTTTTTACGATTTATTATTAATAATATTTAAAAAAACCGTGTTATCATAATTTTCGAATAAAAATTATAATAACTGTTGATTTATCTTGTGCTTGTTGATTGTCCTTGAATTATATAAATAAATGAAAGCGGGTCATGAACGCATTCAGAGAATTTGATAAAATCACTTGCAATTTACAATCTAAATTTAGCTTCGTAAATTATGATTCGTCAAAATGCATACAAATATTGGCTTAATACTTAAAAAATACCAAAATCATTTCAGTATTAATCGAATATAGTTAATATGTAATTTAAATATTATACAATTGCTTTATTTAAATAATTTTACATAAATGTTTTTTTTTAAATAAGTAAGTGTCAAAAATTTCATTTTGCATAATAAAGATTTGTGGCAGAATAAATCAATATCGTTTTTTTTTTAATATTAAAAGTAACATAGCATTCCAAATTCAATTCCAAGTTCGCGCCCTCATTGGCGCGAGTCCTTGCGCGCGCGCTCGGCCAAGGCGAACTTACACAACTGTCAATGTTACTACGGCGGCCATCTTGCTTAGACGAGCGACGTGACAAATACGTTTTAAACTTTTTAAATATTATTATATATTATAATTTATTATAATTAAGTTTAGCATGATGAATATTTAACTTTTTTTATTTTGTTGGGTTTTTTATCAGATTATGTAGAAGTTAGATATTTTTTTATAAGTTATGTAACTGTTTTTTTTAATCATTATTTAAATCGATGTTTGTAATCAATAACAAAAGGGCAAAAAATAAATTAACATACTAAGATTATTTCTTACAATAATTTAAGGAAAAATGAAACTTATTAAAACAACTAAAAACGTAAACCGAGTTGGTAATAATAATAAATGCAAAAATATTATTAAAAGGTCACTACAGTACATTGTTGCAATACCGAAATAAATATTAACATAAAATATATATTATAATATTATTATTAAAATTTAGCAACATTATAAACATAATTTATGAATTTGACATTTCACCTCATTTAAAGTCCCTAAAATCATGATGACATATAATTTAGTGAAGGCAAAGGGAAAGACGTTTCGTTCTTCACTTGCTTCTTTGCACATATTTATAGACATTGCAAGACAAAAGCACGGCGTTGTGTTCCATATAAATAGTGGAACACAATGCCGTGCTTTGTCTTAATAGATAGGAAAAATGGAAACATTTTTATTTACTGATCAGGAATAAAACTCACTGTTTTTTCCCACATAGCAGAGTAGGCAGAGAGAGTCCAATGTTAAGATAGTCCGTTCATCAAGCACCGTTCAATTATCGAGACATAGCTTGAATGACGGAACTCAACGCCACGCTTTGCCTATCAGAACCGTTTAGTCAGACGCCATTACTGCACCACGACTGCCTCAAAAACATTGTTATTATTATTAAAATTCAATATCGATATTTATTTATGATTTTGACATTTCACCTTATTTTCGCTCCCCACAGTACATTATGCCGTATAATTATATCTACTTGTACAAAAATCTTGAGTGTCGAGGAAGCTTTGAAATGTCAAGTGCAGATCTTGTGTCATTAACATTTTAATATAATTTAAGATAAATACTTCATTACAATAACACTTAGATTTAAACGAGACAAAGTGAGTTTAACGCTTAAAGTAATTTTGGTTGTAAAAACATAATTTACGAATGTTTTGACATCAAATTGAAATCGACTCAAGCCGTCTTAGGTCATACTTACTTCATACTCTTACATTACGCGACGCGTAATGCGTTTTGTGAGATAAATAAAATATTTTTTATTTAGAAAACGTTAATGTTAAATAATCTTTTACGTAGCGGGATTTGAATCCGCGTCTCTTGCAAACGGAAGGTTTGGTTCAAACCCTTAAAATGTAATTTTGTATCATCGTAATTAAATGTACTCTAAACTAGAAAATTTACCAAACATACGTTTTAAAAATATTTTAATCTGCACAATAGTCAAAAAAACAAAATAAGCAACCAAACGTTTATCTATATTCAATTTGTAATCTGTTACAAATATCACAAAATATACTGCTAAATACGTATAAGTATATAAATTGTAACCACAGATAAAATAGTGAAAGGTCAAGTCGAACCTGAGAAGGAACGGTCAATGTTACGACGCCATTCCGGTCTGCATGCAATCAAATGTTTCCTACGTTCCTATACTTGCTTTATCCGGTTTTATATGTCCCACTTTATAGTAACCTATACTTTATAAATATAATATATAACTATAGATATATCTAATTGTTTTTTTAACTTCACTGTATCCCGTATATAGCAGGGTAAACAGATTGAACCTGTGAACCTAGTGTTAAGGCACTCCGTTCCCGCTATGACTTTACTATGTATGTATATATTTTATATATAATTTATCTATAGTTAGTGAGGTAGACAGAGGAAATTTAGAAATGAGACATTTCTTTATTCAGAACAATTTATTATATCTAAAAATTAGTAGGCATATCGGTAGGTGCATCAATTGATTTATTATAAAAAATAAAAAAAATACTTTCGAGGAAATATAAATATACAAACAATATATATCTAAAATAATAACTTCAATAAGTTAAATAATATAATATCGGCATATTAAAAGTTGTTAAGTAATTACTGAGAAATTACCCATACTGCAACAATTTTCAACAATTAGATATGTTTAGTTTTAATTCATATATAAAACTATACCATTGCTGAATGACTGACAGACGGACGGACGGACGGAATAAAAAAAAATGAAATTTGGCAAGAAGTTAGTTTAGAAGAGTACGATAGTTTTTCGAAATTAGTACAGAAACAGGAAAAAACGGGAATTTCCATTTTGCTCAAAATTGCAGGCGATGAATAGGTAAATATAAAGAAGTCATCTAAAACTAAAATCTAAAACCACAATGCTTTATGTTACATTATTGTGCTATTCCGGAATTGACACAATATCATCGTGGGCGTTTTAGTCCTCCACCTGTTCAAGAACATTGAAACGGTAATATTATAGAGTAAAAGTATATTTGTTTACTAATTCTATAAATTCTAGGATAACAGGTTTACATCTGTTCTATTTACGTATATATATTTTTTCTTTCATCAAATTTTTAATAAAAATGTTATATTATCTATAGTTTTTTATGAAGCTTAAAATTTACTATTTACTTTAAAAGTTTAAAATTTACTGCCGAAAATATATTTTTATCCGCATACCAAGGTTGGCAGAATAATGTTGTTCTAAACATATTATTTACCAACAATTATGTTAGCGTTCCAAAATCTTCTAAGAAAATTATATAAAAAGGTAAATTAAAACATCATTTTCAACTCGCTAGATGTACGAAAGCAAAAACTTAGATAATTATGAAAATAATTTATGAGGTTGAGTTACGCCACTCAACACATCTTAAAATTGGGCAGAAAGTGGAGAACGGAGTGTTTCAATAATTAAATAGGATAAATTAAGTAAATAAATAAAGCTAAAAATGAAAATAAAAAAACAAATGCATTTATAATAATCTGATATGAGAATATAAGCCTTATTAGTTGTCATGGCGACGTCAAGATTCTTGTAATGAGAGCAAATAAAATAAACATAATATAAACTGAGAATAATTGAACATCAATTGATTTGAAAGCTTTGTTCATTTAGTGAGCTTTTTTAAAATAATCTGTGCCTGGAAAGCATGTGTAATAGTTATTATTTGTATTAAAAATATTAATATTTTAAAAAATGTAACTATTATAGAAACTATAAACTATACCTACTTCAAACAAGTTGTTATGTATGTTCACGACGAAATAATGATAATAAGGGACAGAGAGATTTGTCATCATGCCTTTGTCTACTCAGCAATCTTTTAAAAAGAGTAAAATAAAATTATTTACAACTAACATGATAAATGACATAAATTTGAGCTAAATTAAAAATCTGTATCAAAATTTGAGGCCGTCGTGGAAGCGCCTGTAAACGCACAGTATAAACGAGATAGTCCTGGGTTCCTATTATTTATATATCGTATTTATTGCTCTACCAACAAGACAAAAAGTGCGGTATTGAGTTCCGCCAAACAATGCAAACTTGCAAATTAGATTAAAAATGGGAAACGTAGTGTCCACCAGTTTCCTTCTGACTACACCATTAAATAAGGGAAACGTCATGAAGATATTAATTACTACAATTTAGGTCATACATAATCGTTACATACATACGTGAATGTATATTTGTATGTATGTATAACGAAATCAAAATAATACGTGGAAAAAGGACAGGGTATGAGTGAAGAGTGAGTCATAACTCAATTTGCGAAAACATCTGCTTGCTAACATCCCATTAGGCCGCGTGCCCACTGACTTCGGGCCTCGACGACATTTTTTATTTTATACTTTTATATAAAAATATAAATATTATTAACTGTAGTGAACTAAGTATCAAGACACTCGTTCTCCACCTTCCGCCTGAATTTAGAACGTTTCGTGTTGAGTGGCGGAACCCAACACCGCGCTACGCCGATAAATGACATGAATAATCGACCACTTGTTTATTTTTTCTACATAAGTTACCTTATGTAGAAAAAATAAATTTTTACATAAATATTTCTAGTATATTTAAAGTTATTTTGTATGATAATATTCAAAATACTAACTTAAAAGCAAAATTTGCCTTTTGTAATATGAATCACATTTTTAAACTTCCATTTTTATTATAGTAACAATAATCTCAAAATATTGTAAAATGAAAAGATCTAAACTTTTGATGGAATAGCTTTATAAATAAAATATAACTTAAAAAGTGATTTTCTGCATTGATATTTAAAAATGCATAACTCATTAGTACGTTTTTGATTTTTTTTTTATTTAAATGAGCGACAATTTAGTGTTAGTAAAGATCTAAGTGAAAAATCATTCCGTTTTTTCTCTGAGTCTAACTTAAGACATTTAATAATATATATGTGCAATATAAACATTTTTCAACAATTACTATAATTATTAATATACTAAACAGACCTTTCCGTTTTAAAAAGAATAATAAAAAAAATTAAAAGTCCATCGTAAGTACAGCCTAAGCCAACAATAAGTTCCCAGTGACCGCGGCCTCCAGACGAAAGTAAGCGAAATAAAAAACCTGACACTTTCGCTCAGCCCAAAATCGAATGACCCATTTCATTATGTTTTTTTGTTTTCAATATGCATTTATTTATTGTTATTTTGTAATAATTTATAATATTATATATTAAATAATAACATTGATTCGTCAAATGACCATCTTTTTTTATAATTTTGAAAATATCTACAAAAATACTAATAAAAGAGTTATAGTGATCGCACAGTAAATTTGATAAGAAAATATAGCTTAGTCGACCACATCTTGAACGGATTCAAGCGGAACAAGCGTGCGTTCAAATCCTATTTTGAACATTTTTTATACGAAACTTAATCTTCTAATTGTAATAATACCTTCGGTTATTTTTAAGGTATTAATTAAATGTTCATTGTGCCTTACTAAATATATTAAGATATCTATGTATATATATATAGATTGTTGAAAATGGTATTGAGGTCATGTATTCAAATACAGAATCGTCAAGAGAAAGGGAACTCGATTATATAATAAGATATTCATCTTGTTCCTACATACATACTCGTCGTCGATCTCGTAGTTTGTATTAATTCTTAATACATTTTAAATTAATAAACGGCTTGACGCGTCACCATAGCATTATAGGCAGAGATAGCCTAGTGTCAAGACATTCCGTTCTCCGTTAATCGCCCGAATTAGAGGCATTGCGTGGCGGAAATTAAAGCCGCTCTTCGGCTTAGCATTGCTGGAAATAAATTATTTTCTCGAACAGTAATTGAACCTACAATCTCCACATTAACAGTCAGATGCTGTCCCACAGCTCTGTGATGGCCTTTGAAATATAATCTATAAGAATGTTATATTATAACAATAATTAAAGTATCAAATGAATTAATCTTAGATTTGAAACATTCATGTTACTCATAACTGAGAAGAATTCAAAACATTCTTAAAAGATTTTGTTGTTTTTTTTAACATGTTTACTACCGCGTTTCATTGTTTCTATAATATTTACATTATAATTTCAACACAGCTGTGCTAATTGTTTACAAATGAAACTTAAATATATGAAAAGAAAAAAATGATTTACTCCATTTATTGCTGGAAGACCATAATTTTAATAGTCAGTTATTTAAATAGTTTGAATATAGCTTTATTATATTTAATTTGTAAATTTTGGAAATAATTCTATATAATAAAATTCTGTAAAATAAATGTTTAATTTAACATTCGAATATAAGATGAGTAGCATCAGTATCTCTTTTTCACATTACTACTACAGTGGTCAAGCAGAAATCTATATCTACAAATCCCAAATATAAAAAAAATTATACTCAGAATATTAATAGTAATAGTTATACTAGTTCTGTAACATTTTTAATAACCAATTAACAATTTCGATCGTAGATTATAATCAAAAATGACCATCGAGTATCGAATGATCGCAAAATAGATTGTGGCTTGCAAAAAATGATGCAACTCATCCGGTTGAAAAGTAAAATAAAAAGGAACAAACTGGCCCGTCTTGTCGTCGAGAGCAAATTGTTGCCACCATCTTGTTTTGTCTATGCTCGCTTTTTAATAGAACTTTTATTATAGTAATATTATAAGAAATCTATTTTATGTGTGGTGATGGTAGTGGCGCAGTGCCAGTGCGTCATGTAACAATATGATAGTTGTAGATTCGATGCATTTGAGGAATGGATATATTTTCTCTGAAAAACCTGGCGTTGAGTTCCGCTTCGATTCAACATGAAAGCTGGGAACGGAGCGCCTTTATTTATAGATACTAGCGTCCTTCTGTCATCTTTAAAAAAATAGTATTAATGGAAATATTAGGCGTTTTTTCAATTTAGGCTGGTTAGGATTCACCACTAAAGATGTATCAGTGTATCTACATATGTGAAAAAATAAGAACAAAGTGAATCGAAAAAAAAAGAAATATAAATATAATCGTCTAGCTCACAATCATTTAGAAAAATATAAAATAAAATATATAATATATTGAGAATTTATATTTCTCCAGCCTCTAGCTAACGTCAGACGAAGTCGGCTTTAAGTAATTTTGTTTCTTATGTTATATTTTTTATTTAAAATCACATATATTATTTTTGATTCTTAATATGTCATTTATTTATAAAGTTGACATTAAATGTCAGATTATCATTTATGTCAGATGATAAAAGGGTTTTGAAAGGTATATTAATAGAAAGGCGAATAGATTAATATTATTTTTACCTTTTATCTGTGTTAGAGCATAGTTGTGTATTTTATTATATTGGATTAAAAACGTCATATGAGGCCGTCTTTGTATGAACGCGACGGTTGTGGATTCGATTCCCACTGGGGCGATCAATGATTAGCTCTGGTAAAAGCAGAGAGACGAAGTTAATTCTGAAAATTCAGCGGAAAGTAAGGAGCAGAGTGACTTAACAATAGGTTACCTTGTTTTATGCGGGACACAGCGTGAAGCTATATTCTTACAAAAGATATTATAGTTCTTATTACATATCAAATTTACAAATCATCCCATCATATGACACGCGCTGCGCGAGATCTAATCGATAATTAAGAAAGGCCGAAAGAAGTCACTTTATGTCTTTCCTGGCAAACAAGACAAACTACACCATTTAGAACGTACCAATTACTTAACAATAGCATAACCAATCTAAAACCAGAAAAGGCAACAAAACCGGTTAAACATTGAAACAAAAAAACCGTAAAAAGATCAACACTAAATCCATGTATTTAAAGTTACGTCCCACAGAACAAAAAAAAAGCGATCTTATCGTGAGAAAATCTACACAGCTATATGTAAGCCCGAAATTAAAAAATAAATAAATCAACTTTTTTTTTCAATGCGAGCTAACTAAGATCCTAAGTCGAATACCGAAGGCTACTGAGAATCCTGTTACGGGATGGACTGGTTTGGACGTCAAAGTTATGTTTTATATATTCCGTGCTTGATGTCCACTGAGACGTAATCATTGTGCTATCTTGAGATATATATTTTTTATATTTTTTTAAGCATCACGCTCTATCCCGCATATTTTGATTCGGATTAATGTTTTGGTTAAATATGTATAGAATAAATTTGAATATTTAGATGTATATTGTTGGTCATATTTTTAAGTAAATTTAATGTTGATTTGATCGAGAAGCAATACCACTGGTATTGCTTATTGCCATTTTGGGCAATAATTTCGCTGATATTTTTATATTAATAAAAATATATTTTGTAAATGTAAAATAACTAACAATTTTACATTGTAGTAAATTAGAAATACAATTAAATATAAGTTCAATATATTTACGTACAAAAAAATAATTTTAAACATTGTATTAAGAAAAACACATATAGACATTAACAACACAATGCATCCTGACTTTGTTTAATTCCAACAGGTAGCTACTTTCTTTTATTCAGAATCATAAATTCAACAAAAATCCAATCGGATTCAACAAATTTGATATTTTAAATTTGAATCAATTCTTCTCCCATCGCTTCACAACATTGGCCGACCAACTCTACATACGCACTTCTTTACATTACGTATTATACATACATACAACAACATTTAGTTCGTATGCGGGTAAAAAACGAAATAACACAGTGGGTTAACGACCGGCGGTTGAGGCAGGGCAGGTTCTACGTCAGCGCTAGCTGTTTGACAGCTTTGGCGTTTCTTTTTGAATCGGTCAGCTTTTTTTTGTTTTATATTATGTTATATTATATGTGATAGGGAGATGAGCTCAGTTTTAACTTTATAATGCGTATTAGGTACTCATTTAAGAGATAATATGGAGAAAGTATTTAAAAAAGAACAAAAAAATCATTCAGTTTTCTTGATTTTGTAAGTTATTGATTCCGTTTTACTATAACGTCTCTAAAATAAGCGAAAAATGGAGAATTGAGTATCAATTCTAAGTTTTGTCTGTTTACCTCACAAAACAACAGGTGCATGCACACTAGCAAGGCGTGAAGATAAAAAAAATGTAGAGCGTATAATACATACGGGGGAAGGTTTGTAAGTTAGGTTTAAACCTGTTTATAGTTTTGTAAAATAACTAGAAATTAGTTAATTAATTCTATAAAATACTAACTTTAATATCTCTCTGCAGCTGTTTGATAAAAATCTATATAAAGTTCAATATTAATAAAAAATATCCCAGATACAAAATGTGTTTTTACAGCTCTATGTCATTTAGAATAATTTGATAAATAAATGAAATTACTTTATTTGCTTGCCATTGTTTATATAAACTAGTCAATCAAGTTTTATGAAACGAGAGTATCGAACTTCAGATAGCTTGAGATTCTACAAAAAATAAGCGTTACATATGTGTATAGTATATTGTAGTATAAGTTGTTTCTTTTGAAATATTAAGTCATTAACACGAAGACAGAACGTTGAACTGAAACAATGTATGTGAATGGACTATAAAATGACGTTTGAGGAATAGATAAAAAATATTACAGATAAAAGTAAATGTTTAATGGTTTGTTTTTAATCTGCTTAATTAATTTAGCTGGCGGGTCAAATTTTTATTATTTCAGTTAATGTATTGATATTGATAGGCTTTTATTATTATTTTTTATTTGTTGTTTTTTTATTATTTATTGTTGCATTTCATATACTTTTCAACAGCTTTTTTTTATAAGTAGCTCTTCGTTTTATTATTATTTCTATCATATCTGTTTCAAATTTATTGGATCCATCGCGATGTAGTATCAGCGTCTAACTATAAAAATGGTGGTTATCAGTTCGAGGCATATTCGAAGGATTATATTGTTTTTTATTTTCTTGTTTTGAAAGACAGAGTGCGGCGTTAAACTCCGCCACTAAGCTTGCAATGTTTTGACAATTTGGCATAAAGTCTGGGACTGAATGTCTTAACACTAAAGAAAAAGCATGAAACTTTAATCGTTTTTAAAATTATAAAAAAATAACTATATTAAAAAGTTTTGTACCAGTCTATCCACAAAGTTTATCTTTAATAACTATAGGGCGGCGAAACCAAAATTGGTAACTTGGGTTTTCTTACTTTTCACAACTTGCAAGTTGCGGAAACTTCGTGCATACTATAATATTTGCAAATAGTCTCACCTTGCCGCTTGATATCGAAATACATATATTAAAGTTCTTTTTAAATCAAAATATGGTATACAGGACAGTCCGGGCGCATCGGCATGGTGCCTGCCATTAAATACGGCGGTTATGCGTTCAATTCCCATTCGAGGAATAACATTTTTACATTTTCGAGTGCCTAAATATGCTATGTCTTGGCAAAACAATAGGAACACTGTTTTAACACTGGGATGATACAGAAGGTAGATGTCTAAAATTATAATATATTACTTTTAATATTGATATTCGTTAATGGATGAATAGAGCTGGAGACATTATAGTATAAAATGACAAAATTTCCTTCTCGCTAATAAAAGAGAGAATAATACATATATATAGGTACATTCATATGTTTATACTTATATGTTGTTCTATCCACAAAAATCTCAATTAAAAACAAACCTTAATTGTATAATTCGATAAATACTCACTGCTATCTAATTGTCTCTTAGCACGTGACTGATTCCAATTTGTGTTTATATCCATCCAATTTATATTTTTTGGTCTTAATCTCTTGCTCCTTTTACTTAAAAATAATATAAAACTTTATGTGATATATTTTTTTAATACTATTATAGCTTTATATAAACCGTATAAAACAGGGCAGACAGAGAGTATCTAGTAATCAAGGCGCTCAGTTCTCCACTTCCCTGTTTTCGAGACATTGTGTGTTAACTGGCGGCACTCAACGCCGCGTTATCTATTATTACTAGAGCGACAAAAAGAAAATATTTTTTACTCCAAGAGAATTGAACCTGTCACGTTTACAATCACACGCTAAAATATACACTAAATGATCACTAATACAATTGAATTTAAACGACTTCTAAAGAACCAATCAAGAAATATTATTGAAAAAAAAAAGTTCTGTTTCATATTTATCGCTATCCAGCTAACCGTCTGGGGCGACGACCGATCTCAATAACTCCGTATTATAGAGTATAGGAGTAACATGCGTCACGTTTAACTCAGTTTTAGGTATGATTTTACTTGACACTTTTGAGTTTAGTCATTATTTTTAAGGGTCTATTAATAATTGTAATAATAATTACCTCTTTTTTATTATTATAATTTTTTTAATTCTTAGTTTTTTTTTAAGTTTTTTTAGTTGTTTATTTATAATATTGAGACGTTAAGTGTTTGAAGTATTTTATTAATATTGTATTTTGACTAACTTAACAATCATAAGTATAGTTTACTTACTATACTTTATAAAATAAGATAAAATTAGATTTCATAATACAAAATAATATTCAAGAATTTCTAATTCTTATTGTAAACTTAGCTAAAACTTAAGAATTTCAAGTATTATGAAACTGACGGTTTTTAAAAGACAAAGCTAGGTCGGTGTGAGACGATCGATAGAGTGGACGAATCGACGACCCAAACCAAAGACGTTGCGATGATCCCCGATTATTTGGATGCGGTAAATTTAATATATTTATATGCTTGTTTTTATATATCTATGTTATTATAAATACGGTGCTAAGTTCCGCCACTTAAAACTCAATGTCTTGCAATGGGGGGAAAATAGAGAATGGAGTGTGTTGTTTTGTTGTTGTTGTTGTTATATTTCTACTGACAAACAACACACAAATATTTAAAAATAATAATTTATCTTATATTTGATGATCTATTTCAAAAACAAGCTTACAATTAACTAACTACTTTAGATCTTCATTTGCCACATCCAACTATTGGCAATGATATACGAATAGTTGGATGTGACAATGAAATGTATTTAAAGTGTTATTCCACACTTAGGAAATTTCCTAAATAAGAAATGTTTATTACTTATTCTTCCTTCACAAATGACTAAAACAATATGGGAAGCATCTTATAATTTTAATCTAAATCATGATTAAGTATCTAAGGTATGCCAATTATAATAAACAATTTTATATTGTTACCTCAGAGACAGTTTTCTTATATTTCTTTGAGATACCAAATCAAATTTACTTGTTAATTCAGGACTTTTTTAATAAGTACTTTAGTTTCACGCATGTATATAACCAGGTAGGCCAAGAGAAACTAGTGTTAGGGTTGTGCTCCATTTGTTAATATATTTTCCTTTAAAATATTTCTTTTAAAGTAACTTAAGTGTATATTGTATCTTAAATTTGTGCTCCAAGTTAAATAAAATATATCATATCCAACCTTAGTGCATCGTCGGCTCCTCATAGAGGCGGTCAAAGGTCCCTCGGGAGTGTGCTGAGATGTGGTGAACTTTAGAAACTGTCACAGACTTTTGACAGAGATATATTTTTTTATTTAAAACTTATTTCAATAACATTTTTTTAGCGCAGCGTTGAGTTCCGCCACTCAACACGCAATGCCTCCAGAATTCGGCGGTGAAAAAAAGTGAGGAACGGAGTGTCTTAACATTAGGTTCCCTCTGTCTACCCTGCTGTGAAGCTGATTTGATTTATTTATTTTGATTTTAGTTTTTTTTTAAATAATTAATAAAATAAACATTGAGTATGAAAAGAAATTCTACTAAAAAGGATTATTGGTTTATATTTAAAATTAAATAGTTACTGAAAAATTAAGAAATATGTCTTGTAATATTTGTTTTAATGTAATAAATAAGTATTTATTAAATATTAATTTAAAAACTACAACTTAAATTTAAGTAAAAATAAATTATTTGTTACGAATAGATTTATTTTTATTTTTAGAAAGTAAGTTATTAAATACTTTGTTTTATTTTTATGACCATATCAATGCTACATTTTAGTGTACATCTATATATTTATTGTAAATTCCATAGTTATTATTTTAACCATATTACATTTAATAATTTTACCGTTTACCGTTTTAATAATTTATTATATATTATTTAAATTTATTATAGATTGTCATATTATGATTTTGCAAAATTTCTTTTATTACATTATAAAAGCAAAAATAATAGAAAAAATGATAAAGCATTATTAATATCGCAATTAAAGAGTACAAAACTCAATAATATCTACAATGAATAGTTCATTTATCCATTCATTCAATATCACACTACCATCTATTATACCTTACGCGATAAAACTACCAATATATGTATATAGCCTCACTTTGTATCCTGCAGCAGGGTAGGTGGAGGGAAACTAGTGTTACGACACTCCTTTCCCCACGCACTGCCCAATTTTCGAATCACTAAGAGTTGAGTAGCGAAACTCAACGCCGGGCTTGTCTTGTTACCAAAACGAGGAAATAACATTAATTAATTCCATTTCCTCGAGTGGGAATCGAACTCACAACCATCTCGATTACAGCCTACACGCTGTCTGCCGTCTGTCTGTCTGTCTGACATGACTGTCTCGAACATTAAAAATATTACACCCATATATTAAAAATTAATAGTAAATTTGATTGAATTTCGACAGTTATTTAATTCTCAATGAAACAATAAGGGTATAGAGTATAAACAAATAGACCGGTCGGCCATTTTGGTTCGTTAAAAACATTTTAGAAGGCGGAACTAGGTTGGGGTTTTTGTACAAAATTTCGTAGCGGACCCTCCAATCGCGTGCGCGGGCGGGGCCTGTCAATTCCACTGACTTGATGTACACAATGACCTTTTTCATTTTTTTTTTCATTTGATGATTTATTTGGACAGTGAGCGAGCGGGTTTTTTCGGCCACAGACTCCGGTGTTTTTGTACGCGCTTTTGTTATTTTTTTCTCGTATTCTCTGTTTTTTTTTGTTTTGACTTTTTTTGCGTAAAACAAAAGAACAGCCATTATAGCGTATGGCTAGGAAAATATTTTTTTCAGCCCACGAATAGAACCAATTAGGTCTATTATTTATTATAGAGGATTTTCCTTTTGTACGAACAATAGGGTTTCGGGTATTATTATTATGCAATTAATTAATGAGCTTTTTTCGATGCAATTTATAATATATCGTTAATACTTGACTCTACAATTAGTTGTAGAGAAGGTTTTTCACATCAAATACCAATTTATTTTGTTTGTGTTATTCAATAGTTAAATGGAATTATGCCCGATATAATATATAATATGCATATATTATAATTTCGCAGAATTTGTTTAGTTGAACGTTCTAATCTCAGGAATTCTAGTCTATACTTTATGTATTCGGATAGTCCATTTATACAAAAAGGCTACGCACAACTGTTATTTCTATTTTTCCATTTGTTAGTTATTGCTATTTAACCACGCGGGCGAAGCCGCATTTAGAAGCTACTAGTAATGTAATATTACGTATGCCTATCGCATTTACGAATCAATAAAACATAAACAATTGTTAATGGTACATACTTGGCGTGACTCCAACTGTGACACTCATAGTGGATCTCTAGCGTAAGTCCTTAAAGTTACACTCGTACAGGATAGTTTCAATGTTAAATGTGAAATATAATTTGACTAGTTTGAATAATAAACACTGTTTTCTTTATTTTGTTTGTCTTTAACAATATTGTTGTTCTTTATATTATTTGTCTTTAACAATTCAGCGTCACTTCACTCTGCTTTTAATCAACATACATGGATTACAGCGTATGACCAACTAATGATCTGATTGTGGATTCGTTTCCCAGTTATTTCCTGAGGCAATTAATCAATTTTCGTTTTTATACTCTGTTTAGACAAAATGCGGCGTTGGGTTTCGCCACTAATCACACAATGTCTCAATAATTGTGCGGCGAGTGGAGAACGGGATGTCTTAACACTAGGTTCCCTGCTGCATGCGGGATACAGCGTACAAATCCCATACATATTATTATATATTATTTTACAACATGATTAATTATTAAACAAATATTAATTAAATATAAAGCTACTGATATAAGTAGTAAATTAATAAGCAGACAGACACTTCATAAGTCATTTCGTTGGCGTGATGCCAATAGTAGCGAGAGTGAATCGAAATCACTTTACACCTCCTCAGCCTATGAGAAATAAACGTTTATTATGTCTTTGAAATATTTATTTAGGAAAAATATACATTTTTAAATAAAAACATATTTTTTTTTACTTTTAGAAAATTTAGGAAATAGTCTAAATTGTTATACGGTTTCCAATAATATATTTCTATTGTTAGTATAAATTCGTTACAGAATATTAGAGGGTTTTATCGTAACTTTCTAAAAAAAATAAAGACAGAATAAAGATAAAAAAAATAAAAATAAAGAGAAAAGAAACACAAATTTCCCTACTGTATTTTTAAAAAGCTATTATCATTGTTCATACGAGAGATATGACGAAATAAAAATATACTTATCTAACTCTACATACATACTTACATTTCAAAACTATATTATAGTTACATATAATTTTACTAATAAATATTATTTTACCATATTTTAAATGCTAAAAAAAACGATGGTCCTTTTAATTAACTATGAAATTAATATTTTTACCCTCCAAATGAATATTGGAGTGGCAATACTCAAGTAAATGTCACTAGATGGCGTTAGCTTATACAAAATTCTCTGAAGAGCTCTTGTTTAATACTTCTGTAGTATAATACCACTAACATTATTTATAAAATTTTGTCTATTTGGATTTATTTATATAGATTTTGATTATACACTAACAGTAGTTCCTGAGGTTAGTGCATTCTCCTAATCCAATTCTTTAGCTTTATAATATTGGTATAGGCAAATATAATTTGATGTAATGCATTTTAACCGACCTCACGTGTCTGTATTATATAAGTAGGTTACAAAAAGCAGAGTGAATTAGACTTATTTCTCCGTTCTCCACATTTTATTTATATAGACAATATATTCAACAAAATCAACGCTAAACTTAACTAAAGTATTATAATTTTAGCAAGTATGTGTCACAGATAAACAACAAATTGCTTCATGGCTAAACCAATCATATTTAGTTTGTGCCCACATACTACTAACGGGGAAGTGAAAATTTATCAGTAGATAAAGTATATGACGCCATGTTTGAAATAGTGACACAAATCGGCCATTTTATTTTGCTAATATTCGTGTTCTTTTTTTAAATATCCGAAAAAGTAATTTATTTTTTATTGCAGAAAAGTGTCCTATTTCGTTTTTTTATGTTAAATTAGGGTTTTATTAAAGGCTAAATTACTTTTTGACATTTATTGAATAACTGTAAATATGGAAGACAAAACAGAATAATCAGGAATTTTCATGTTTTCAAAAGGGAGAAAAGCGATTTTTATTTTAGATATCTTAAAAAGGATATTTCAATAGAGGTAAAAAACCTAAAATTATTATTAAAATTCTATGGCTTATACAAATGCATATTTTCCCCACATACCTACTTTGAGCGTAAAATAAAATATTAAATGATTTTCTTATCACAAGCGCATTACAGCATGATTCATTTTCCTGTCAAACGTGCACACAAAATTTATTATGGGACCTAATAACTTTTTAGACTATCGTTGCGCAGTGGCTCGTAAGACCGTGATAGTTGTGGGTTTCCTTTTGATAATGAAGAGTGAATTATTTTCATTTCTTCTCGTTAGTACCTAGACAAAACCAAATGTTATGTTGAGTTAAGTTGCCGATCTATATGACAAGACAATACAACGTTGAATTACTTTACTCAAAACGAGATGTCTCCTAAATTAGACACGGAGTGTCTTTACATTAGATTTCTCTCTACTTACCTTTGTATATTTGGAATACATTACAAGGCTATTAATATTAGAACCTTGAACCATTGTACTAAGTGCATCAATGCAACACATATTATCCTTTTATATTGAGGTCATATATTTTAACATTGCAACTCAATATTGTTATCAAATTAAGAATATTTTCAAGTTAATTATATGTCGCTTATTATATATAATGAGATCATCATGGTGCAGTTGAGAAATTCACAATTGCAGACGGTAATTGTAGATACAAGGTTTAAATATGCTTTATTTAAATATTAATATTTTGCAAGCACTTTTTAAAAGTTCGTTTTAATATTTCAAAGCTAGAAAAGATGTTCTGCTCTAGCTTTAAAATGTTGTCTAAAACACCTATGTGTCATTAAAAAATTTTAATTCACTCGATGTCCCCGCAACTTCACTTGATTTAAATAATAATTGGAAGTTTTACCAAACCAAACTTTGTTTTAAATTGTCTACACTATAAACAAAAACAATATAAGTACACAAAAACAAAAAAGTCAACCAGACATTAATAAATACGCCACTTTTAAATAAAAATATAACAAAAACAATGGCCATTTGTTAATGATTAAAGTGAACTAACACGTGAGGAACGTTTTTCCTGTTTTCAATTTCGATATAGAAAACCGTATTTAACTTAAATATATAATAATAATAATGACATAAACATACAAACATATAAAAATAACTTAACAATTTGATGATATATTTGTATGTATAATATATAGACTCTAATAAACATTTTTTTTAGGATACAGCATTCTACAAAAAGCAGGATAGGCAGAGAGAACCTAGTGTTAAATCACTGTTCTGAACGCACCACTTAATTTTAGATACGTTGACGTTAACTGAAGTCTGAACACCCTTTGTTTTGTTACCAGACCGAAGAGATAAAGATAATTCATTCCACCAAATACGAATCGAATTGGCAACTGTCGCGTTTTTATTAAAGTCGCTGCGCCACAACGGACTCCAATAAATTATTTATATTACACATGAAAATAAATCTAGGGAATGTTAAGTATCGAAGCCTGATGACAACCTATGGTTAAATATTCAATTTTATCCGCAAGTACTTAATTTGTTTTTGGTTAGATTATTTTTTTTGAACACAGAAAACTAAGTGCTAAGACACTCCGTTCTCGAATTTGTGTAAGTATGTTTGTATAAACACAGAAAGATTTAATTATTCTTCCCATGTAATGAGCTGAAAGTGCACGGGCGACAGGATGAATGGGCAGGGTAAAACGTGCCCACAGAATATACTGGATATTCTGGTATCCAGAATTTCACTAAGAAATCACTAAGAAAAGTCGATGCTCTCTTAGAAATATATCTGGATACAAAAACTAATGTGTAATATAAAATATATTTTTTTGCCAAATGTTCCAAAAAATAAAAAATAAAATTTTACGAAAAATATCTTATAATCTACATTTTCATTTAACACTAAAATTATTTAACAAAAAACAATACCTTCAATATACCTAATATACTTACAGTTTATATAAATAAAAATAGCGCTATCGTATCGTTATCGAGACCAGCACAATACACACACGTACACAAACCGCGCCCATGTGTTACACACCTTTATTTGATACCGATGCTTGTATGCCTTTATCCTAATTGACGCGTGAAATCAAACGATTTCTCGATATTTTTTTCTTTTTTAACTTCACTCTGTATCCCCTATATGGCAGGAGCAACATTACGTTCTTGACTTGTTCAATTTTGGGGACATCTCTCTCGCCTCTTTTTCTCTTCTATATTATTTTTAAAGGGAGGTGGAGAGAATTCAACTAGAAAATATCCAATATTAAAATTTAAGCCTATTAATGACAATGTTTAACTGTAAATGCTTATGATTGCTGGTTCAATTCCCATTCCATACAACAAAGTGCATCGTTAAAGTTTAGCGCTTGAAACGTAATGTCTCAAAATAGATCGAAAAGTTTGACACGTATTTCGTATTTCTAAGTCGCTCTAAGCTCTGAGATCAATCTTAAGAGCATTCTTGAGATACTGTTTTCATTCATAGATTATAATTTATCAATCTCAAGATCAATCTCAGAGCTGAGAGTTATTTATAAATACGGTTCTTAGGTAGGTTTCTTTCCACCTAACCTTGTGTGTTTATACATAAAACACTTCAATTCCTAAGTGTTGATGAAAATGGCAGAAAATAAAAAAAAAACAAGATATAAAAAAATCAGTACATGGAAACAAAAGTTCATTCTTCAATTATGGGTACTAAAGTATACCTATCTAGATTTTGCCACAGTGGAACTATGAAAGAAAATAATACCAATTTATACTAGCATAGTTATTTTAACTTCATATATTTACATAGTAAGAAGTAAAGATATAATGATAATATAACATGTTGACTTGTTCTTTTGGTCTTTAATGATATACGAAATTTTAATAACTTTAAAAATAATGAATATTTTCAATTACTGACAGACTTCTAGAAAAATATACCGTACATTACCTAATGTCCCTAAAGGACAGCTTAAATACAATCTTTGATTGTATTTGTAATATTGCAAGGTAATCTAGTGACATAATACTCAGTTTCCCATTTTCCATCCAATTTCCGGGATTTTGCATGTTTATGGGCGAATCTCAACGCCGCGCTTAATAAAATATTATATATTTTATACACTTAGAAAATTTATTAAAACAGAAATATTTTTTTAGAAACCAGATCGTTAATTTAGAACTTTTTAAAACCTACAACGTTAATTTGTAATTTTTATTTACAAATCTCATTAATAGACAAGATATCAAAAACAATTTGCCGTCGGTATATCGACGTACCTAACAACATTTTTTACAACTTCCTCTGTTAAATTAAAAATGTAATGGAATACCCACATGGCTGTATCATTATAGATGTGATCGTTAAATTAAAAATAGCTAGTTTTTGCGAAGCTATCTATCAAAAGTGATGTGAGATGATCATGAATATGTGATCGCTATAGAATTATAAACCAAGTTATCTTCATTGTGGTGTAAGGAGGTAGGGAGGTTATAGGGTTCAAATATCATCAAAGTCCTTAGAGGACTAATTATATACACCTCTATAATAATTATTATAATTATGTTTCTTTGGAATAATTAGAATCAGCATTGGGTCCTACAATATAGTATAGTTTTTGAAATTGTCTTGAGTAATGACTAATTTATAGAAAAATTATAAAGCAAAAAAGTGCACTATGCAAGCTTAAAAAATACTTTCTATATACTATATACAAAGTTTCTAAAATATGCATAAATTATAAATTATATATTTATGTACATATTGTGATATAAATTTAATGTCCAGAAATAGAATAAATAGTAAAAATGCGTAACATTAGACATTTTTTGCGTGCAAGTTAACGCACTCGAAGGCATCCCACGCACACCACCACACCAAATACACCACTACGCCTGTGTGTGTGCACGCACTTACACACACACGCGTGAACTCGAAGGACACGCGGCGAGGTCGTTAACCCCGAGTTTTTTGCGAGCGCACCGCGTACTGCTCTCGTCGTACATTGGCCGATGCGTTTTTTTTTTGTTTTTTTTTACACTTTATTTAGTCTTCGACCAAAAGATCGTTCACTTGATCGCATAGCTGTGGGAATAGGGATATGATGTCAGTTTTATGAACCAGACTTACGTGTATACCGTTTATTTAGATTGCATGTAGTTTTTTTTCAGTTATACATATGTATGTATGGAATTATTTCTGTAATATATAATTTGTAGGTTTTCAGTTCTATGATATTCTTGTTCCTATTAATCGATACTAGTTCAATTATATGAGTCATGTTAAAGTTATCGAGATCAATGACAAATTTGAAGCGGCTATTTCGTGTAACATTAATCAAAAGCCAATGCCATCTAACGCTTAAAAGTCTAACCTTGTTCTGCTTACACCAGTTCGAGCCAGTAATGACTACTTTTTATACAGTACCGCTACTTTTATAAATGTAAAGAGAGCAACATCTGAATACGAACTAAAAATGGAAACGTCCGACAAAGCGTAGTTTGAGTAATAATACTTGTAAACATCTCAGTTGCTCCGTAAATTTTATGATCGGAAGCTTTTAATAGTTATGCTCGTAACTCGAAGTTTCTTTTTAATTGGTATGTTTTCTTTCTTATGCTTTCCGATATCTGAAGTCATACGGTCTTAGTTATTAGTTTCATCGCTATAAGTTTTGCACATGCAAACAAATTACTATTAGGTGAATCGGATTTCTCTAATATAGTTGACTTGGCCTATTTAAGTTGACCGACCAAGTAAACTTCGTGATTGCTAAATTGAGATCGTAACAGTTGGAAGTCTGCGGTCTCAACTACGTAGCAATTAGAAATAGGCATGAGTTCATATATGCATATTTGAGTTTACGAACTTTAATAACATCAAGTCGCCTTCGCATAAGACCAAATAAAAGTGTCCGCTTTGTACAATGTTATTGACATTACAAAACCATTATGAGTCATGGTGCGAATGTTAAGATTAGCATTGTGGTCGACTTATACAAATACAAAGGTTTTATACCGTACCTATTTATTTCACCAAACAAACGGATTGACATAATCACGGTTAATGCAACTGCTAAAAAAAGTCCCTCAATGAAATGCGTAAACAAAAAAAAATATACAGACAAAAGAGAGCCGGCCAACTCTGAGTTCCCCCAGTATCGTTCCGGACCTAGCCTAACATTCGGCGCCACCCCAATTCCGTCCCGAACCTACCCCACGCTGACGCACCTTGTGCCTTGTGCACGTACAGTGTACGCGGAGCGTGCGTGTGCGTGCGTGCGCGCGTGTGCGTGCATTGAGACGTTCGATTCGTTTTGCGCTCTCGCTTTTTAAATTTTAAACTTCAAAAGGCGGGGCCGTTTTTTTGGCTGATTAAAGTTATAAATTAGTTTAAAAAATTCCAAACTTTTTATTTTTATTCTTACACATTACGAGTGTCACAGTAAGTAATTCTGGTGCTGTGATTGTTTATTCAATTTCTAATCAGGAAAATATTTGGGTTTGCTTGGACAGGTTAGATAAAATATTGGATTTGTTCACGTATTTTTTTTCAGCTTCACGCTGTATCCCGCATACAGCAGGGTAGGCAGAGGGAACCTAGAGTTAAGACATTCCAGTCCCCATGTTCACGTAATGTTCGTAATAATTTATAAATAAGAACATTATTATGTAAAACAATGCTGGAAAATAATGAAGCAGATATAGAGTTTTTCATGATTTGTTGACATTTGTGTTTGATTGAATTCAAGAGGCGGGCATAAGTTACCTTATTCTAAAACAGATTATATATTTAGAGACCCCAAAAAGGCGGGGCTGACGTTTTTTATGTGAAATCTCAAAAAGGGTGCACCGATGCTAAGTCGAAGGAATAAAATCTTTAACATAATTCGATAGGAACCACATTAGTCTGTCTTAGGATCTAATCTCTTAAAACTCGTTTCCTTTGTTATATTAAATAGAGCCATAAATCAGGCTCAAAGGAAAGGCCTTACAAAACGTTTAGGTGTTTATTTTTTTATTTGTATTCATCAATGCATTATAAAAACTTAGTAATGTATATTTTATATACTTTCTCGTGTTTAATTAGATTTTTTTTCTACAAAATTTAATTTCGCATAAACTAAGATAGGCTGAGGGAATCTAATGTTAAAACACTCCATATACGACACATCGCCCAATTTTCGAGACATGTTGAGTGGAGAAACTCAACGCCGTGCTTTACCTTGATGTGTTAAAAATGATAAGTATATAGTGTAAAAATCTTTATTGAATACTTAATATCAAACAATATTTGCAAATCGTATATTACAAACACAGTGGTTTTTAATTGTCACAATTGTGCTTGCTATTTAAATTTTAAATAATTATCAGACCACTCTTCCTTCTCTTTTAACTTTAGGTGACTGCTTAAATTATTGATCATTAACAAAAATAATAATTACTATAATTAAAAAGTAAACTAACTAAAGACCCTTAAAAAGACTTAAAACCTCTCTTTGTGTGTATCCGCCGACCCATATAAACACGCGTGTGTGCGTGCCCCACATAAATACAAATACAAATTAGTGTTCAATCTGTGTGCGTGTGTACGTGGCTTCTTCGCGCGGAATTCCAAGTTTGAAATTGGAATGAATGACGGCTGGGTCACTGACCTACGTCAATCTTTTAGAATAAAGTTTTTATTTTTATTTTTAGCCTGTGTGTATGTGTTGAGTTTCAACGGTCTTTTTATGATTTTTATGTTATATGGTAATAAGTAAGATTGATTTCTTAGGTCCTAATACACAATTATATATAGACAAAATTATTTAATTTATTAAAATTAAAAAAAATAATTATTAATAAATATTATAAAGAAAATAATTTTATTTAATGAACCATATTTAATTTATTATTCGTGAGCAGCTTTAGGTAGGTTATCGCTTGAGAATGCCGATACGTTAGTTAGCGTCAAAAACTTGTAAGTTAGAACGTTTACTAAGTTTGAGATGAACTTGGAGAATATTATTTACGTGTTTTTACACGTAAAAAAATCAAATGTAACTTTTTATATGATTGAACATATGTAAATACATTGAGAAATATTAAAATTTATTTACTTTTATAGAAACTAGTTTGAGACATTGCAGCAGATATCAATGAGTTTGAATGAGAGAATTATAACTATGAATAAATAACAAACCAAAAAAACATATTTTTATAAAAACAATGTTGTAAAAATTAGAGCAGTATGACATTTTTTTCTTACTTAGATTTTTTTATTATGACCTCAAAATAACATTATACAGACTTATACATAATTATTTAAAATTAATTATAAACACTTGACACTTATATGAAGTTTCACTAACTTACCAAGAAGGGTGAACTTCAAAGAAGTAGCCGTGATTATAATTTTTTTTCAGCTTCACGCTGTATCCTGCATAACATATCCTGCATAACAAGGTAAGCAGAGGGAACCCAGTGTCTTGACACTCTGTTCTTCATTGAAATCGTTATATATTTTATAATTTATGTTTACATTCATTAATTGTTAATTATTAATATTATACTATTAATATTTAAAAAAAAACGTATATAAATAACCCTTTAATTATTCATATACCGGTTTTTTTTTAATATAAAATGTCTCCGAAAACCCGACTTCCGGTTATTTGAGAAAAAAAATCAAAAGCCTCCACTTTCCGTAGGCGTTTCCCCAGTGTGCGGTAGAGACGGAAGATATACCTCACGACGCGTGTAAGCGGGAAGTAATGAGGGCGATGACCTCTAAAACAAATCGTTGGAAGAGAGGGTTCGGTTTTAATATGGACAGCAAAAAAAATATTGTGCCCTTTTTGGGATTTTTTAAGTATTTTTTTTAATTGATTAAAGTATTTTTACTTTATACAGGAAATTATTATTAGAATGTCTATAAATATTGACTTATTTTTTTTTCTATCATTTACATTACATTTTCATTGAATAAGCACATATAATATAATGTATGTTTATTTCATAAATATAAAGGACAATGTTTACTGCCTATTTAATATTTAATAAGAAAAACAACAACTACACACAGTAACTTTTTTTTCAATTGCCAACAATATAAAAAAAAATATAAAAATGTAAATAACAGTAGATAATATTTAATAATTTTTAAGAAAATAAAGTATTTTTATAAGAAAATTTATTTCATAGAAAAAGAAAGTTAGCATTGCATTGATTGCATTAATGTTAATGATTGCAAAAATATTTTATTATTGAGCATGATGATGTCATCATGCTCAATAATAAAATATTTTTATTTATTTAGTCACTAAAAAACTAAAAAGAAATAAACTATTTCCTAAAACAGGTATCGAACCCACAACATTCAGTTAAAATCAATAGAGAACAATAATGAATACTTATAGGGCAAAAATACACTACTCATAATATTTTTACCCTACCGTTACCTTATCTAGGCACCCTATTGCCTAGACTCGTTACAAACCTAGGCGAAAACTGCAAGGGTGTCCTATCATTGATAACGTATTTAGTTGAATGTGCATGTGTGTGTACACGCACACACATAAAATGTCTTTCTTAATTTTTTTTGTTGAATGACTATAAAGCTTATATTTTAGAGCTCTTGACTGTAGTATGGCAGTTTCAATGGCTTTGGATTTCGATAGTAAACTTTACATCATAGAGGAAATCTATTCATAGATCATTCCATTTTTCGTTCTTACAAGGATACTGTAGGAAAGTTCCTATTAACAATTCTTCAGGATTGTTTTATTTGGTTTATATTAAAATTATATTTTGATATATTTGTATAGGTATCGCCAAAAATAAACTCAAATGTGTCTTTACTATATTTTCTCAAATTCTTTATGTATGATCATCAATTTATTTTTCAATAATTATAAAAAATAATAATTTCTAGATAAATGACAAATATATTCTTAAATAACTGATTGATATAATATTTAAATATATTTAGTGTACTTTGATAACAACCTACAAACAAGTATGATACAAGAGCCACCGTCTAGATCGTATCACAACCTTGATCGTAGCTAGCCCTTTAACCGTCAGCCACTGTATTCGTAACGTATAATATATATTTTTTATTTTACGCTATATTTCGCTTATAGTAAGGAAGGCAGAAAAAACCTGGAAACCTAGTGTTAAGACATTAAGTTCCTATGAATTCCATTTCTCACTTTCCGCGGAATCCTGGAAGTATTGAGTTCGTTTCCCACTCGGGGAAATTAATTATTTAATATTTTCATTCCCTCGCTCTGGTAAGAAAGCGAAACATGGCGTTGAGATGCGCCACTCAAACACATAATTTATCCAAAATAGGGCGGGGGTAGGTAGGAAACAGGGTGTAGTGTCTTAACTCTATAAGCGGGATATTGCGTGATAAAATAAAACTAAGTAAAATAAATAATTTTACATATTCCGTACATTTCTATTAGGTAAGTAGGTACCTACAGCAATTACAATGAAATAAAGAAACAAAAATGCTACTAATTACATCATATTCTACTAAGGTTTCTCCCCCATCAGGCTTAGTTTGAAGGATTTATTGAAATACACACGTAGCTATAATATGAAAGAAAATATTTTATAATATGAACCTACATATAGGCAAAATCATCGAACAACATCAAACGAAGGGTAGTTAGTGGTTATAAAAATACACAGACATACATACATACATACTCCTACATGCATTTCTTGGTTTGGTCAAGTATACTTTGAATGTTCATTTAAAAATAAATAACGATTTCATATTTGTTTTTTTTTTTCATACAAAAGTCCGTGACAGTGACAATTCCGTACCCTTATTCTATTGTCTAAATAGTATCAGCCTATTACATTCCCTCCGGAACATTCTGTTAATGAGAGAGGGTTGAACAAAGGTATGCAAAGAAATAATATAATAATATAACAATCGGAGGGCCTGCAATGCTTTTTTAAAAAAAACAAAGTAACCTCTCGTTGAAAGAATAAAAATCGTCTCTCACAGAATTAAATAATCATGGTGACTTTTATGGGGAATGCCAATAAATATTGGTACAAGTGGGCTGTTTGTATTGTATACTTTATAGGGAATGGTAATCAGATTTTAGATGACATCGAGATTGGAGCTTTCTCGGTAAAAACTTAAAGTTCAATATTTGTAAACTATATAAACGTGTCAGTAATTCAGCTAAATTTTATATAAATTCTATTGGATTTTAGTTTTTTGCTAAAATAAAACTTAACCTAGAAACTTATAGTTTTACAATAATGAAGTGCCTATGTATAAATAAAATAATTAAAAAAATCCAATACACGCGACGATAGTCTAAGCACAACACTAGTTCCCACTACCGTAGAGTTAGTATAGAAAACATATTTTCCCTCGGGATCTTGTCCGATAGGGATGTAACCAGCCTTTTGTTTTGCTCCTATTCATAATATATTATACTATAGATATAAAAAGGTTTTATTTGTTCTTGATATTGACGAGCTCATTCGTATTTCATGGGATAAAATAGAAAAATATAAATGTTGTGTAAAGAAAAATTGTTAGAATATATTGCATATAAGTGATAAGTACGGGTTTAAATTAAAAAAGTCGAAATTTCTTATTTATTTTTATTTGTGTTATTATGTATTGTGTTGTGTTTTCCATCAATTCTATTATATGCTATGCTTTAAACTATCACTCATTAATTAAAAATTACCTTCATTTCAGCAAAAGTTATATATTATAATAATTATCAAAAAAGAAATACAAGCCTTACGCTGTCCTGCATACAGCAGGGTACGCAGATGGAGCCTAGTGTTAAGATTTTCCGCTCTCCACTCTCTCTGCATAATTCAGGAGGTATTACGATTCACGTAACTCAGCCCCACGCTTCACCTACACCAGAGCGAATATATGAAAATATTAAATGTTTAATTTCCTCGAGTGGTAAAAGAACCCACAACGCTTACTGTCACGTTGTGCCTTTGTGCCACGGCTGTCCTTAAAGTCATCATAAGTTATATATTATATTATTTAATATTCAATAAACGTGTCTCTAACTTGGAGAACGGAGTTTCTGGACACTAGACCATGTTCTACCTGCCCACCGTGCTATATACTGAATACAGCAATAAACTCAAAAAGAAAACGATTTTAATAACAAAAATAGTTTGATTTCGTTCAAAAAATACGACTCTACAAGCCTTATATGAATATTTGCTTACTGTTACAAATAGCTGTTGAGTTTCGGCGAGCGTGCTCTATCTGGCCGCTTACGGATTACATGAGTACTGGTATATTTTTTTGTTTCCGTTTTATTTGGACCCTTTTTGTGAATCGTGATCGGATGTGACGTGTGAAATGTTGAAATTGTTCATAAAATTTCGATTTGGTATGTATGTGTAGTTTTAGTAAACGTAGTTTGAAGTAATTTTAGGCGATTCTAGTTGTGGCGCTTCAAGAATGCTAGCAAAAGTATATTAAAATAGATAATATTCTGAATTTGAATAAGGGATATGATTGAAGATATATAAATTTTCTTAGTTTTCAAGTCTCTATTTTAAGAAAATGTTATGATTTTTTAAATTTTACGTGTCAATTTGTTACATTAATAAAGTATCAATCTCATCTCATCTCTTTACATTTACAATGACGTTGTAGAAAATCTAAAGATTGTTTTCTTAAAATTAACCGATTTACATTGAATAGGAATTCAAATTTGTGCACCGTATTGAGTCATTACTGTGCAGCGTTTCCTCATATGATGTAATGTAGCCTTGATTCAAGCTTTTTTTATTGTTAAAGTACTTCCTATGATGAAATAAGATCTTGATATTGTATGAAACTGCAAATATATCTGTGATAGGGTATATTTGAGGCCAGGTGTGGCGCAGGGGCATAAGTGTTTTAGTATAAACGTTATATACGGGTTCGATTTTTATTCGAGGAAATGAAATATTTAATATTTTTATAAGGATGAAAAAAAAAAGATATATTTAGTTCATACGATACAAATACATATGTACATATATAGATTTTTTTCTGCTAAGTTTGGTGAAAAGATAGGTGGAAGTGGAGAAAATGTCTTAACACTAGACACCTGCTCAACTAGCACGTTAAGACGCTATAATGAAAGAACACAACAAAAACCTGAAAAAAAAATTACACAAAAATAAAATGCAAAGCTAGATTCAAGTATAACCCCCTGGAAAATATATCTAGAGACACCCATGATAACGATACGACTTTTTGAAAAAAGAAAACTAATTTTAACAAACGTCAAGTGTAGATAATTATTTGTATAGCTGCTCTTATGAGGGTGACATTCAAATTGTGAACTTACCCTCTTGTGAAAAGGGTTGATTTAAAATATGCAAACGGAAGAAAATCTATGTTAAATATGAATCATAAACATAACAGTCTCAGGAATAAAAAAAAAATAAATTTATTGAAGCCCTGCAATGAAAGTGACCTTACTTATATACATACTATTGTATTTTTAAAGTGTTATTCCACACTTAGGGAAGAAAAATATTTAAAAGGTATAAAAAATTTAACGTACCGGGATTTCAACCAAGCTTTTTGAAAACCGGTTTTTTGAAAAAGGAAATTTGGGCGGTATTTTTTCTAGTAAATATGTCATATTTTTAAACTTATGTAATCTAAAATAAAATCTGGGAGTCTTGAAATAATAGAAAAGAGCTATTTTAAACAAAAAAAAAACCTAGTATGCTTGGATATACGCGTAGGTTGGGGTTCAGAGATCAAGTACTATTTTTTTTATGAAAAAAAACAAGGTAAAAGAGCGTACGGGTCACCTGATGATAAGTGATCACTGCCGCCTACGACCCCGTAACACCAGAGAAGCTACAAGTGGCGACCTTTAAAATTATAGTAAAAATATAGTAGGCACTTAAAAAAAATATTCCTACTATTGGGACTATGTTTTATACTATTAAAAGTTATTATGGGGCCTGTCGTGACGCAGAGGCACAAGTTGGTGACTGTAAACGCGATAGGTCATGAAATAGGATATGTAATATTTATTTTTTTATTTCTTCGCTCTAGTGTCGTGGCAAAACGCGGCGTTGGGTTCCGCCACTCAATACACGAAATTCAGAATTAGGCGGAAAGTGGGGTGTCTTAACACTAGACACCCTCTACTTACTCTGCTACGTGCGGGATACGGTATCATTATTAAAATATTATTCCAACAAACACTACAAATTGGACATATTCCTACTATAACGAATTTTAGTTTTATAATAACTAAACAGTAAGCAGATATATTAATAATCTGTATTTTTAATTCAAAACTCCAGTGCGGCCAATATTACTCTACTATAAGCAAGGTCGGGACGGTCGCCTACGAATTTTGCATTTAAATGCCACCATTATCCCTTCATTATAGAACTAAATTAGATTTGCATTTAGTACAGCTGGCTCACAAATAATGAATAAACTGGTTCGAAATACATATATTATTATATTGCACTCTTGTATACACATTATTTGTATTGAACATTGTATTAAATATATTTTTTAGCTCCACGCTTTATCCTGCACTTATCAGGAAACGCAGAGAGAACCTGGTCACCTGTTGTCAAGCACTTCGTTTCTCATTCAGATCCAATCCCCACTTTCAGTTCATCCCCAATTCTTGTAGCAATAATTACCAGAGCGAAAAAAATAAATATAAATGTTCCTCCGAATCTTTCCTTCTATTCTAGTATAGGTGCTTGAACTTGAAGCTGGGACTTGAACCTATGCCTTCATGGAGATGCTTACAATAAAAACAAGTTGTAAGAGTTTCTACGTAGCTCAATAAGAACTTGGCTTGAATGGTATCTAAGAGACGCGGGTTCAAGTTTTGCTGCGTTCAAATTTTGCAAACATTTGCATTTTCAAATTATATTTCAACGATAAATTGAATAAAATTAATTAATAAATGAATAGAACTGACTCTTTACAACCTATATATAAAATCTTAACCAATGTATCCAACATAACAATATGAAAAAATATAGAACAAAATGTTCCATAACTTTAAATTGTATTGCTTAAACTCCCGGATATAACTTGTTAAAACGAAATTTGTTTTATACAATTTTCAAATACAATTTTGTAACTCTGTTAAGTTAAACTTAAGTCATCGAAGTAACAACTCGCATGAAAAAAAGTCTAGAAAAATGTCTGCGGGGGGTAAAATGAACTTTCTTAAAACTAAAAGTCGGACCTACGAAATTACTTCCTTTCGGCCTGAGCAATAAAACTCTACGGTAAATGTGCGGTCGCAGTGTAAGCTTCTGTATTTGCATATAAGTTTTCTATTTTTTTTTTAACTTATATTTCGTTTTTAAAATAACCACTTCATATAGAAATATTTTTGATATCGCAATCAAACAAGCGCTTATTAGGTAATATACTATTACCTAATAAGCGCTGATAGAAAAGTTATTAAGATTTAATATTATTATAAATATCAATTTACATATTAAATAAATAAATCCATTCAGTCATATTTATTTAACATATAATAAAAGATAGTAATGTATAATGAGATCGGTAACAGTAGACGATGTAAAAGTATGTAAAAACGGCGTTTGCGTTTGGAGCTCCGTTCTCTCTTGCTATTGATAAAACGTGAATGTAAAATAATAATGATAAATATGTGTTCTATTAACATTTTGAAATTTTGAATCCAGTCGTGACGCAGAGGCACAGGCGTGCGATTATAACACAAAAGATAGTGGGTTCGATGTCCAGTCAAAGAAGTAAAATACTTAATATTTTTAATATCTTCGCTCTGGTAACAAGGCAAATCGCGTCAATAAGTTCCGCCAATCAGCGCAAAATACTTCCAGAATTTAGCGGAAAGTATTTTTTGTTTAATTCATATGGAAACGGACTTACTTAACACTAGGTTTCCAGGTTCCACACCCTATATGTGACCAATAGCATGAAACTACAATATATATATATTTTTAAAATGTTTAATTATTTGATGAAAACGCTACAACTCAGTTCACGCCCTAGGGAGATAAGACGGGGGTCCGGCGGGTAATTGGGACTTTTCTTTGGACTTTAGCCTTTTGTTTTGCAAAGTGACTCTTTCTTGTCTCGACGCAATCGATTGGAGCTCTTTTGATTTGAAAATCTTCATTACGATGCTAATGAATTCCGGTTAATTGATATATTTTTTATTTTGTTGTACTTTCTGCTTTAGGCGTAGGTTACAATTTTTAAAATAATATAATAAATGCCTTTGTTTTCATTTCTACGTGTATATTAATTATTACGTAATTAATAAGATAATAATATAAATAAACTTTATCGACTCCTATTCGAGGCAATGAGTTATTTCATTACTCCATTCTGGAAACAAGGCAAAGCGCGGCGTTGAGTTCCGCTAATCAGCTCAAAATGTCTCCACAATCGGTCGCGTGGGAAACAAACTAGCTCAACACTAGGTTCCCACTGCCTGCCTAGCTATGTGCATGATACAACGTGAAGCTAAAAAAGAAAAAAATATATATGGTGCATGTATGTAGGTATAAGTATTCAGACGATTGTGCGATTGAAAGGCATTTGGTTCATTTAACAATGAGACGAACGTAAATTTTCTGTTTATTATCGACGATAATGAGGATTTTTACTGACAGTTGCGGTATTTTTTTTAATTTCATCTTTAATTTTAATTTCGTATCATATTTTATATTTACCGCTGTTTAAATGTTGTGAATTTAATATTGAATGGAGTTGAAGATTTTTCGTTTCGTCGATCTGATTACGTAATGAATAACGTTGAATACGCACTAAAACACTCCGTTGCCCACTTTCCGCCGAATTTTCAAGACATTTCATGTAACTCATGATCTGTTGTCAGAGTGAAAAAACGAAAATATTAAATAATCAATCCCCCCAGTGGTAACTGAACCCACAATCGTCACGTTTATAGTCACAAGCTGTTCAGCCATATATGACTCATACATATGAAGGTATAGCTACATAAGTATGTAGATACCTATAATTCATTATGATTCACTTGTCCTTTATTACCGAATTGCTGGAGCTTGGCCCAGTTACCCACGGTCGGGTTCATGACCGAATGCTTGGTGTCCACTTAAGTTTGCTAAGCAGTAAGCTATGTCCAAATTATAGCTAGTTATTTGGTTTTTGAGTTATGTATTTTTTGCTACAATAGCGCTTCAGTGTTTTTTTAACACGCTGTTTCCCGCATAGTGCAGGATAGACAGAGGAAATGCAATATTTACGCACTCCATTCGCTATTTTGATTTGCATTTTTGTGTAAGTTTAGATGCGGCATTGTATTCGAATCTCATTCGGGGGATGAATTATTTTAATTTTCTGCGTGCACTGGTAACAAGACAACTAAAACGACAAAGCGCGGTTCTGAGTTCCGCCATTCAACACACAATCTCTCGGAAATTGGGGAGTGTCTCAATACCAGGCTTCTTTAGCCTACCCTGCTCTATGCGGGATATGTGAGCTAAAAAAAATACCTGTTTACTAAAGTGGTCTGTGTGAAATGGCATAGGTATGTTTTATTGTTAATTCATTAATTAACTTCATAAGTCAGTCAAGAAATGCATTCAAACTAATAGTTAAATAAAAAATACAATTTGCTCATCAAATTATCTTTTTTTACTTAAATTATTACCTACTTACTTTATAGAACAGTATATAATATATAATTAAGCTTTTATAAGAAAAAAATGTAATTAGATTATACTAGCGACCCACACGCGGCTTCGCCCGTTTTAATTGTTTGTTTTATTATAGCCAAATTACACAAACTCTACAAAAATTATAGTCCTTGTCTTTTTCTTTTATATAAAGTACATTACCGTAAAGTTTTATCTAAATCCGTTCAGTAGTTTGTGCGTGAAAGCGGAACAAACTGTCTTATTTATAATATTAGCAAGATGGGATAATAGGATTAGTAGGATATTTTTTTGTGTATTTGAACGTCGTTAGGACGAAACATCTGTATAAAACACTTCCGATACTGAGTAAAAGACAATGTAGAACTCTGAATTTATCTTCAGTCCTTGGACAATGTATGGAAACACTATGAGAGGATTTTCCGAAGTTGTGGGCTTCAATTAGTATTTTATATTTTATTTATAAATTTCTATTCGAGAAAAAAAACGCTCTCCAAACTCACCACTAAATTGCAATACCAAAAGAAATGATTGGTCACTAGAAGAAAATATTTTATATTAACCTACCCACTATCCCTTCACTCAAAGCTACTCCGGGCACTTAGAATGAGTCAGGTGTCACACATAACTTTTACTTACAGTTTGAGCAAGCTGACGACGCCACAGGCAAAAGCCACTATGAACATAAATACAATAGTATTTAATACTTACTAATTCGAAAAACTCCACTAATTGAATTCAGCACTTAAAATTGCATTTGAGTAGACGAAGCCCTACGTGAAACCTTTTGTGGGCCAAAGGCTTACTAACAAGAAAACAAACTATAATCCCCCAGCATTGTTTTAATGCCAATATTAGTATTGAATTAGTGACTGTTTTTTGTATGTAGATTTGAATATCGATTTTGAATGTATATTGGACTTAGGTTATTATGACGTGATAGGAACGTTTGAATATGAATACGATGGTTGTGGTTTTGATCTCCGCTTTCTGAAATGTTTTTTTTTTTAATTTCCCCCTCTGGTTGACGAAAGTATGGCGTTGAGTTCCACCACTCACTATGCAATGTCTCCAAATTTGAGCGGTATTGAGTGTTAACAATAGGTTCTCTCCGTCTTCCTTGCTGCACGAAAAAAAGCGTAAAGATATTTTTTTTGCTTAAAATAATTGAACTATATTATATCTCCAATGCTGCCACAATTTTGACACCATCCTACATTATACCAGTACATTTTATTCTCATTTCGTATGTATTGAATCCAATCGTCGTTTTTTGTCCGAACATTTGTTTGTTTTGTGAATGAGATGCTGAAATGATGCGTCGGGTATTCGGTATTTGAATTTTATCATGATTTGCAAACTATTTGCAGTTGAAAGTTTTGTTTCACTTTTCTTTATACATAAATTTTGTATCCATTTTGTATTATCTTTTATGATTTTAAAAGATGTTATGATTCGACTCGAAGAACCATATACCAAAATAATTTTTATTATAGACATCGTAAATTCACACTCATATAAGTCAATTAGACTATAATCAGACTTAAATCTGTACAAATCCATATATTCACATATCCAAACCAAAAACACGCGAATAAAATTACAATCTAAAGCTTAGTCATAAAAGAATATATAACATAAACACATAAAATATAATATAATCTAAGTACATAGATAGGTATTTAAGTAATATTACAGTCTTATCACAACATAGATTAGTGTTAGTGCAGATATGACAGCGTTATCGCGTGATAAGAGCTGAGTGCGGTTTTGTATGCAGTTTTGTGTACCGAAATTGCATACTCTAATGATAGAGTGACAATATTTTTAATATGCGTGTTTTTTTTATATTTTATTTACAAGATATTGAGAATTTGCAATTATAAATACAATTAACTATTTAATATGAGTGATTTTAAATGATTTGTTTTTTAAAGTTCATATTTTCGCTTTCGAAAATAAAGACGTAGAAAGAAGATATTGAAAACATAAATTAATAAAACATAAATAAATTGAAAATATATATTATAAGTGTCACTACTTATACTATACTACTCATTCCATTTATGAGCAATATTCTTTATACATTATATAAAATAAAAAAATTTAAAAAAATTTTTTACTTACATTGCATACAAAACTGCACTAAAATTTTATTAAACTCTTACAACATATAAATAAAGATCTATCTTTGTATATATATTTGCCTACTATGACAATTTTCCGGGTGTAATTACAAATATGGCAACCCTGCTGATTAGATAAGCCGCGCTCTCTGATAACACGCGGGTCGAAAGCGCAAGGTTGATACGATTCGGTTTAAATGAACACTACCTATTGTAAATATTATTATTAGTTATTAACTAAAATATTAAAGAAATAAAAAAAAATAGCTTCACGGTGTATCCCGCACACAGCAGGTTAGGCAGAGGGAATCTAGTGTTCCCACCCCGCTCCCCACTTCCCGCGAATTCTGGAGGCACTGCAAGTTGAGTTGCGAAACTCAACGCCGCGCTTTGCTTCGAAAATATAAATTGAAATATATATTTCATTTCCTCGAGTGGAGATCGAACCCACAACCAGTCGCGTTTACAGGCGCAGAGGAAATTTAGTGTTAAGACACTCCGTTCCATACGCACTACCCAATTTTCGAAATAATGCATGTTTTGTTTTCTTGTCAGGACGACAATATAAAAATAATTATTACCAAGAATGGTAATCGAATCCACAATTCACAAATATCTACAATTTTGTTTTAAATATGTTATCGTATTTTAATACTTCACTAAAAAAGGAATAAAGGATCTACTCCTTTCCATTATAAATTAAGTACCAGTAATTTAAGTCAAGTCCATTTTAATGAAAATATATATTTTTTTATATTTTAAGATCGTTTTTGTTGATACGAGTCCTCGAGCATCATTATTAAACCTACACGATATTGTGTTTTATAGTCTATTTATCAAAAAAATATGTACTTATCATGGATCAAGTTAGTCATTTTGATCTAGTTGATCTAGTCCACTGTATTTGCGATCACTTACTTCGAAGTGTCAGTCATTCTTTTTCAACATAAATATATTAACTTCGAAGTGTCAGTTTTGTGCCGTGTGATCCCGGCCTAGAATAGGATCATCCTGGTACTGGTG
>DWAE01000002.1:0-46943 GCA_018237945.1 Heliconius sapho
ATTATTATAATTAAATTTTATTTTTTATTTTTATTTATTTTTTTCCTCTGTTGTGACAGTGCGGTGTTGAGTTCTGTCGATCAACGTAGATCTTTTTGTAAATTGGGCGGAATATTACAAATAGTGGCAACACTAGTTTTGCTTTGCCTACCTGGTTATGGATGCAGCTTTACTTTTGTATTTGTAGTATTACTTAAACACACACCGATATTTTATCACAATATAATTAATAAAGTATAGTTCTTATGTTAACGGATCTACAATTGCGTTGACAATTATTTAAAAACATTTTAATTTTTATATAAGGGATACCACTCTTATATTATTTATATTACTTATAGAATCATTTTTTTCCGGTCTGCAAGGTAGGCACAGTGTCAGTCGGCCCGTTCCCCACTTTCTGACATCGGAGACATTGACTGTTGGAATTCAACGTCGCGCTGTATTTTAGCAGAGCTTGTACAAAAATAATGTATTGTCCTGAATGGGAATCGAACCCACAACCGTTGCGTTCACAGTTGCACGCTGCCCCGCTACGACTTGAAGGTCCCAAAAATAATATATACATTTACATTTCCTCAATATTATAATGAATTACATTACAGTGTAGGAGGCGGTAAAATTAGCATGCAAAGGGTTGCGGCGTTGTAAACTTTACGAGCTAGATACTATCTAAGTGACCATCTGCCATTAGAGCAATCTTGTTAACTCACTAGCTTTCAATTCTGACTTTGTTTTTTATTGTTTTGTATGTAAATTCATGTAAAATAAGAGTTTTGTGTGTTATAGACGATTTTTTAATAGTTTTGGGTTCGATTTTCTTTAGGTATATTTGTGATAAAATCATGTTTGCTATTCTCATATTATTAGATCAGACGCGGCGTTGGGTTCTGTACGTATGAAATGGAAAAAAATGTGTTTTCACTCAGCACTGTCTTCACTGTTCACATAAGTGTATTTTTACCTTCATCCGTTGAGTGAGCAGTAAAAGATAAATATAATTTTTTCAAATGGCAAAAAATATTAATTTTTAGTTTAATTTTTTTATTTTCTTTATTTAGAGATGTTGCGTGATAGTGCTCAATGTAACACTGTCAACTGTTCAACTGTATTGAAAAGTTTTAACTTTTCAATACTATCCTGTTTTATAAAGTATTATTTTTAGTTAGCTTGCTTTATTATGCTAATAGCTCATAAAATCGTTGACTTTAATAGTCTTTACGTTCAAATTTCGTTTTAAAACGTTACTTTTAAATAGTATGTAAATATACCACGAGGCCGTCGGTACAACGACACAGCACGACGGTTGCAGGAATGATTTCCACTTAGGGGAATCAAAGATTTTCAAATCTTCGCTCTAAGAAAAAGACAATAGGCAATATAAAAAACAATTAACCCTCTGCTACCCTAGTATATACGAAATACAGCGTGAAGCTAAAAAAGAATGAATAAATAGAAGGAAGAAAATAATATTCGAATGCTGAGCGAAGCGAAATTTTTACTGATCAAAAGTGTGTTTCTGGCCTTTGGAAATAAACATATGTTTTAGAAAATTTAGTAAGATTTCACAAAGTAGATTTGAACCCACACCTCTTGGATACCATCCTGTATGTCCGGTTCTCTGTGCGAAATAAAAATTGCATAAATCTTTTCTCACTATAAAATATATAAAATGTTTATCGTTTCAACAGTTTCAATTTTACTTTCTCATTCTTTTTTGTCTGTGACAAAGACTGGACATTCGGCATATGAATATAATTTTTTTTTAATCAAAAAACTAATCTGTGGAATATTTTCAAAACTGAATACAAAATTATAACAATAGATACAAAGAAACTAATTAACTAAAAAATGGCTCTTCACCTATCAAATTACACATAGCACTCCCACACAAAAAAATATTTTGACACTTAAAAAAGCCACAAAAATTAAAAATTATAAAAAAATCGATTAGAAAGGACGAAAAACGTAATCGAGCGTCAGAATCGATTTATATATAGAAAGTATCGATTACATTATCGCTCGAAAGCACACACACCTGGGGTGATGAGGATTTACCATATCTTATTTCGTCGGCTAAGTCGTGATTTGTTTATATAAACAATTAATTCTTACAAATGAATTGGTTAATTATTCGTTGGTTTAATTATTTATAAGTAAATCTTTGTGTTATTTGCTATAATCTACGAATTGAACGAAGTATACATTAACTATGATAATAACAAAATACCTCGTTCTCTTAATATTCTGACACTTGATTTAAAAAATGGAAGATTCGAAACGGATACAAGTTTTCTCAAATTGTTCTAACAAGGAATGTAAGATAAAAAAAATATGACTTTTAATTTTAAATTACTTGCAATCATTATAATAAACTTCACGATTTTTCCACATAGGTACTCAGCAGTGCAGACAATAGGACCCTAGTGTTAAGATACTCTATTCCTCGTTTTTCGCCTAATTTTCAAGAGGTTGCGTATTGGGTGGCGCAGCTCAACGTGGGTTTTATCCAGCGTGGCTATCGCAGAAATGAAAATAATTTAAATATAATCATTCTTCTCAGTTGGTATCGAACCCACAACCATTTTATCTCACTACGCCACGACCGTCTCTATAATCATCATAACCAATAACATACAAACATAATAAATACATATCTACGTAAGCACCATTTCACTATAAATAAAATTTTCGCAACAGATAAATAAAATGTCCATTGGAAATTCAAACACGTGTTTAAAATACCAAAAGTGGCAATCAAACGGCCGATTCCCGTTGAAAGGCCACTCCAACCGATATTATAGCGTTGCGTATCAACTAGTCATCGGTAGGTATGAATTACAACTGTAGATACCTATTACATTAATGTATACACCAACAGTAGACTGCCTTTTACAGTTACATCGATTTGTTGAAGTTCTGTGGCTATCGATGGTTTTTTTTAATAAATAACGCCTCTAGAAGTTGTCGTGGCACAGCGGTACAGTGTAGCCGATAACCGTAGACGATTGTGGGTCTGATTCCCATTAGGGGTAAAAAGTCAAAGCGTTGCATTGAAGTTTTGAATATAGAGCGAAATTGAGACCGTTCGCGGTGCAGGGGCATAAGTGTACTCGTATGACTGTAAACACGATAGGTTGTGGGTTTCCCGGTTCCCTATCGAGGAAATAAAATATTTAACATTTTCATTTCCTCGCTCTGGATATCGAGGCAAAGCATGGCGTCAAGTTCCACCACCCAAGGGGCAATGCCTTCAGAATTCGGCGGAAAGTTAGGAACGGAAGTGTTTTAATAAAGGGTCTTAGAACTAGGTTCCCAGGTCTCTCTCTCTTACAGGATACAGCGTGAAGCTAAAAAAAGTGGAAAACACTATGTGCCTTAATAGTAGATTTCCACTGCCTATCCTGTGTGCTCTGTAATGTGCGGGATACAGCGTGAAGCCTCTATTACGTTACGTTAATCACTTTGACAAAAAAGGGTAGGATTTTCTGTATTTAAAATAAAAAGATCAAGAACACAAGACGAAATATCTCATAAATGTTAAGTAAATAGCTCTTAAAATTCTTAATCTTAAGAGAAGTATCTTCCTGAATGAGTTCTCTTGCGGTAAGACAGGTATCTTGGTGTAGAATTTACGGAAATTTACTTCTTTCCTAAACTCTTTCAAGAATGTTATAAATAATACGTATCTCTTATTTATCTTATTTCGTTTCGTCTTAAGCAAAAATACATTTGGAACAGTCAAGGAGTTTTCTAAATACTATTGGTTGTGGGTTCAATGTTTACTTCGTTTATATTTATTTCGTTTATCTAAGTAAAGCCCAGCAATGGCTTAATTGGGCTTAAACCTAGTGATAAGCCGCTACGTTTCCATTAAAACACTTCCGTTCCTCATTTTCCGCCGAATTCTTTAGTTATTACGTGTTGAGCGGCAGAACTCAACATACATCTACATAAAACAAAGGTAATTAAGCCACTTTAAGCTACTACGGTATATCTCACAAATAGTTGAGTAGTCAGAGAAAACCGACTTTCCCACATTCCATCCAATTTGCGAAACAGTGTTAACTCGCGAAACTTAACGCCACACATAAAAATAAATAAATAAAATAATAATAAAATTTATATAATATCTGAATTCCAAAGCACAGACTAAAATAGTTGTCATTATCATAAATCATAGACATTTGTTTTCTTTTCTTATTATACAGCGATACGAGTTTCCCGCCGCCTAATATTCTCTCGAGTATCACATATTTTTGCGTTTATTTTTAACAACTACTAAAGATAAGAATGTTATTTTAAAATAGAAATGGAATTTGTTATCATGTGATAACATTTTGTTCCTTTGTGAACATTATTATTTTTCCATATAAATATTTAGAGTCGCCATTTCGGTAAGCTATGTTTGTGCCTCTAAATCTCATCTCATCTCTTCATTAATATTTATATATAAATGTAGGTATAATCTTTGGTTAGACAACGAAGTCTGGTATTGGTATATATATTATGTAAACGTAACAAAAGTGTAACTGTAACAAGAGCCAGGACAGTGAATGAGTGAGCATATCTGTTTACTGTTAAAAATTTGAGAAATACTTAAACACAAAATAATAATAATAGATATTATGCATGTTTAAATTAAGGACTATTTTTTAATGAGAATAAATCAGCTTCACGCTGTATCCCGCACAGAGTAGGGTAGGCAGAGGGAACCTTATGTTAAGACCCTCCGTTCTCCACTTTCTGCCGAATTCTGGAGGCATTGCGTGTTGAGTGGCAGAACTCAAGGCCGCGCTTAGCCTCGACACCAGAGCGAAGAGATGGAAATATATATTTAAATAAATATTTCATAATGAGAATAATATACATAAAATTTCCATGACGCCACGGCAGATATACAAAAATCCAATTTTTGGCCGATGTGTAGCTCAACTACTAAATTGTCCACATCAAGCGTAGCATAACCAAACAACAAATTCCTAGAACATATCACGAAATAAGATAATAAAGAATCACAAAATTCTATATACCAACAACCAAGTTTATTATCCGATTTGAAAAATAATAAGAATATAAAGCAGAAATACAAATAAGCAAGATCAATATAAACGATAGCCATCTCGAGACGTTTGACTTATATATAATTCAAAATCTTAAGTGCGTTATTGTTCTTAGCCCTATTTGGGATGTCCCGCGGGCGTAGATTATATTAAGAGGGTCCTGGTCCCCAGTAGTGAATAAGTAAATGGATATTTAGTGGAAATCTTTGGGAGTTTTTAATGGATCCTGTAAGAATTTTGTGGGATCAGATTAATGTCAAATTGACGCCGTTGCAGTGTGATTGGAACATTTATTATATTGATTGCTGTGGATGTAACTTTGAGGTATATTCGGAGTAATATTTGTCTTTACGTTCTGGTTGTGAGGAGAGGTGATCTTATTAATAAAAAAAAGCTTATTAATAGATTATCTACTTCCTACAGATATAATTAAATAGGGGCATAATGTAGAGTTAAAAAATGTATTTATAATCCTTTAAATTAATCATACGGTTTCAAAATGAATCGCAAAAATTTACTTAATTTAAACACTAACTACAATACCAACTATAAAAGCACCAGTTTTCACTATAATAATATACAAAACGTTAATTATATTCATATAAAAAATATGATAGAAATGGCCACTTAAATTCCATTTTTATTTTTCCCAAGGTTCTAGAACGATGTGCTGAAAATCAAAATGGATTCCCCTGTGTCATCTCAAGACAACGACATCGAAGTCAACGTTGTTTCTGGTGCTAGTAGCCCTGACATAACCTCGTCACCATCTCGAGACCAAAAGAGTCCTTTCTACGATTTAAAGAAGGATAAAGAAGAAAAGGCTACAGGAAGTGCCCCATACACCAGTTTTTCTATCAGCTCCATACTAAATCGGTCTGAGCCGAGAAGAGAGAATGTGTTGGAGGCAGCTCTTGCAGCTAATCATTTTGGAGCAAATGATGCTATGTTATCCAGGTATGTAAATGAAATATTGTAGAAATTATAAAAAGATACCTTGTAATTTCATTAAACCAATAATTTGTATATAGTACTAAATATATTTTTCACATATTTTCACAGTTGGTTATCTAAGAAGTAGATAGACGGGGTAAATCTTTCTCGCTTCATTTGCTACTTATTTTCACTAAATTGTGTGCTTATTGGATGTCGCACAGTGACTAAAATAACACCAAAATGCTTTTAAATTTGTATTAAAATAAACACTGCTCAGGTCGGCTTTTGAATCCATAACTATCTGATAGATTCAAATTCTCGACTGTGCGTATGTATATATCGATGGTAAAGCACAGGTTAAAATAAACGATCAAAAATATATGGAAATAAATGAATAATTACCTCAATTTTATTGTTTTGTACAGCAATAAAGATTTAAATGTGGACATGAATATTTAAATAATACCATTTTTAATCGGATTAGTGACCGTCGGATTTAACATTGTGCGGTACACTCAAATGGTAATTTTTAACTTTAATTGTAAATCAATTAAATGTTTTATTCATTTTATTGATTTGTATGTAAGGCCATAGTGGTGCAATGGAACAACGTTTGACTGTAAGTGAGGTATGGGATCAATCACTATTAGGGGAGAAAGAATTATTTTACATTTTAATGTTCTGGCAACATAAAGAACGGTGTTAAGTTCCACCAAATCGCAGTTTCCCTATATCACGCGGAAAACGGATAACGGATACACTTGACACTGCTATACATTTTTTGGATACAACGACAAAAATTGCTAATAATTGAAACATTCTTAAAACATTTACTTTAAAGTCACAGATTATCCTTCCGTATAAGTCCGGTTTACAGCACGCAACGTCATATCAAGTTAAGCAAAAAGTAAATCATGAGAGGGGTCGCCCCGCAAATAATTATTTTTTGTATAATTATATAATATATCCATACATACAAGCAAACCCAAAGCTACGAGCCAGTAATTAATACGATACCGATTAAATTCGAACGCTATATAATTGCTTGGATGAATCTACCGAATTAATTGCCATGGACCGAGCCAGCCAGCTTCAAAGCGTCTTGGGATGATCAAATGCGGTCCGTTTACACTGGTTAATGTGAACTAGTTGGAAAATGTTGTATAAATATATATTTTATTTTATATATATTAATTTGAGTTATTTTATTTTTTTCTCTGGAAAGACAGTGCGGCGTTGAGTTCCGCCACTCAATACGTAACGTTTGGAAAATAAAAAAATCATTTTTCTTTAATATAAGCAGAAAATTTCGACGTTTGTTCGTTAGGTTCGTTCGTTAGTTCCTTATATGAGTAAATTTTTCATCGCTCTAGATAGGTAAAGTATCTTTAAGTGATGGAAAAGTTGGAAATTTAATAATTTGTCATTTAGTGTTGTCATATTTTTTATTGAATTTTCTAATTAAATGTGAAAGCGAAAACATAACATTTTTAAGTGTGTTACTCACACATTCTAAAATACGGTTAAGACGTTTTCGAGAGGCGCGGGTTTCGGTTGCGTTAACGTTTCAAAATATTTCACTTTTTTTCAGCTTCAAGCTGTATTCATACATAGCAGATTAGGCAGAGGGATCCAGGGAACGATGTGTAAGGACAATCCGTTTCCTATTAAGACATTCCGTTCACCATTTCCGGTGAATTTTCGAAGCATAGCGATGTTGAGCGGCGGTACTCAACGCCGCACACTATCAAATCTATATTTTTATTACAAAATATCAACAAATCAACATTTTTCCTCCGATTTAATATACATTTAATAGCAAGTAACCAGCAGTGCACTTATACAAGCTGCTATCCCATTCAAACTGGGCGGATCGATTTGGTAGATTAAACCCATAGCGGCCACGACGGTCGGGCGATCATGATCCGACGGTCTACCACCACTACTTTACAACTAATTTATACTCCCCCCAACAAGTATTGGTTGTTTAAGTTGAAATTTTAATATGAAAATACGTTTGATCTTGTTTAAAGGCTGTTAGTTAATGAAGAAAAAATTTTTTTTTGTAGGATAACGCTTATTGCGTACCGACGGACGAAACCAATACGCTAAGTATTGGTTTCGTTGAGTTGATTTTACAATTTTATATTTTGTGGCGGAATCGAAACGTACTTCATAAATTCAAGATGGATGGTAGTTTGTTTATTTTTATATTAATACAATATTCTTGATTTATATTCATATTATATTCAAGTTAGGGAATTAATGGATGAATAATAATATTGTGTCTGCAATATCTGTTAATTACTTTGAAACTTTTGCAAAAACAAAACTACAATTGGATTTTTACAACGGTAGAGTTCTACGACGTCTGGTTCGCGGTCGTGGTCGCCCCTCATTTGCAATGTCTCGAATTCGGGTTTGAAAATAGAGTGTCTTGAAAGTATGTTCTCTCTGCCTACCTTGTTGTGCCACGTAAAGGTGAAAAAAAATATTTGAATATACGAGGCACGACGAGGGATGTTGCGTAACGCTTTTACTTCAGTAAAATATTAATACATAAATATTAATACATAATCTTCCCAAGTGGGAATCGGACTTACAACTGTCACTTTTACTCTTACTCAATTAATACTTACATTTTTCTAATAACCAAGCAAATGGCCCCATCAAAATAAGAAGCCATGTAACACAGATCCCTACAAAAATCTTTATCCGTTTAATCCGTATGAAGAAACATCATTACCCCATCTAATCAAGGGTTACAAGTAGTTTCCCCTTTATGGGGTAAGAACGGGCCTTTTTATCTGCAAGCTTTTATATAGTGGCCAACAAATTGGACGTTGTAAACATTCTGATGGAGGTTCGTGTTGACGTTTTGTGTTTTTCCCCAGAAATCTTTGTTTTGTCCTAATTTTATTTAGAAATGTTATTTTTATAATTGAGATTGAGTTATTTCCAGGAAGCCGTTGTGTTGCAATTAGTTATTTTTGTAGAAAAATAACTAATTTCGAAAGTTTTGAGCATTAGTTTTACAATGTCCTAATTCGTGAATGAAACTTCGATATCTGTTTTATAAATAAATAACAATAAAATTTTCGCTAACCCCTAAATTATTTATAATCAAATGATTTACTAAATTAATAACTAAATTCGTCTTCTCAAAATAAAACATCAACAATTGTTTCACAAAATAAATTGAAACAAATTAATATACAACAAGTTGAAAAGAAAATTGTCTTCATTTTCCACCCTAAGTTTTAATTACGCCCACGGTGACGGCCGACATTTTGTTTACGATGTAAACCATCTGTCATTCTTCGCGCCATTATTGTTGACGTTTAAACTTTATTTCCTTTTTAATGCTTTACACTCTTGTCCTTTTAGATTCTTAATTAGGTAATTTTAGAAGAAAAATAAAATGATTAAATGAGGGGAATTATCTTTTTCTTTAAATCTTTTCTAAGATTCTCGTCTTAATTAGAACCAGAGTCTTGACAAAGGCTATTTATTGAAAGGGATTCTTTTTAGCCTGTGGGGCAGGTTATATAAAATGGAAATATTTTGTTTAAACGAGTGGCTTAATTGAAAAGATAAACCTGAATTTATCTTTGGAAATTACAAGAAAGATAAATAATAATACGTTTTTAACTTTATAACATATTCTATATATTTACTGATAAAAATTTTTAATATTATTTTATTTCATATGTTTTACCAATAATATTCTAATTTTTTTAACTTAACATATTTATTTTGAACAAATAAACAATTAATTGTCTTCTAAATATATTTGAGCAGTTTGTTATTGTATGTATTAACATAAAATATACGTATATTTAACTAAGCACAGTGGTAGAGCAAAAATATCTCTTTAGCAGTTGATCCTACCCCATATTTTATGGAGTTTTTATGGCACTGTTTTCAAGTCTTAAGATATTTTATGGTTCTTTGTAGCCGTGGTAGAATATTTAGGGTTACACAAACCTATACTTATCGATACTTTTTAGTCAACATATTTTTACTATAAAAGTGCTGCGACATTTAGTTTTTATGTATATAATAGTTTATTGTAAAAAGTCAAGTTTAGTATAGAAAGTAAAAAATAAAGTAGATAGGTAAAAAGTGAAAATGATCAAATATTTATATTTTTTATATTGATAGATTATTGGAAAATACATAAAATATGATTGTATACCTATTATGGCTGTCAATTTCAATAGAATCCAATATCTCTTACATCTCATACTTTCACTTTCTAGCAATGGAAACCAATATCTTGCACAAAATAAATATATAAGCTATTATACTATCCTTTTATGCTCAAGAAATAATAAACAAAAAGTATTTTAACTTAGCTAAAGAAAGTCCCTTTTACGAATCATATATCTTCATTCAATGTTTTTCCCCTATAAATATAATGGAATCTTTTGATAAACCCCAACTTAAACACCTAATAACACAAAATATGCTACACCCCTTGTCTTGGGGTGAGTTACTTGCCCCTCTTAAGTATAAATAACTTAACGACTTCTGTGTGTTCAGAGTTGGGAGAGGTAGCGTCTAACTATGTAGAGCAAAATATATTATTTGATAGCATTCTATACACATGTATATTGAAAAAATATTTTTGTTTTGTATGGCTATAATTAAATGATTAATGAAAGTATTACATCATATTCACTTTACCCACGCTGGTAAAGCCGCAACTAAAAGCTTGTCTTGTGTGTAAGCCATGATAAAATGTTTCAAAATTTTATCACAATAGATTTTTTTGCTGAATTTGCATTTATTGAGAATATCATGTTTTCAACATATTTTTATAGTGTTTACAATAAACATTTGCATATCCTTTTAGATTAATACAATAATACATTTAATTAAATAAAAAATGGTACATCGTTATGCAAAAAGAAATCATTTGAATGTACACGATGATAGTGAGTTCATTCTACTTAGGCATTTATAATTGACAAAATTCAGCGTTAAATTCCATCAACTAACGTTTCTTACAACTGAAAATGATAAATAGAGTTATATATTATAACAAGACTTCAACCTATTATACAAAAACAAAAAAATATCATAACATAAAGTATATATGAATAAAAACTATATATATATAAAAATAAAAACTACCCACAAAATATCTTGGCTCAGATAAATGGCTGGATACCATTTTCTATTAGCCTTCATGTAAAATTGAGCTTCGCTTGTAATCTTGGACCGAATTGCACTCGCTATATACTCGTAGCGGGGGAGGAGACCATTACTTTCTTATCCCTTAAGAGAATTTCAGACTTTACCTCCGCGTCTTTATTTAAAATACCTACAGATTTGCTGTGTTTTTTTGCTTTCTTTCATTTTAGTAACTTGATACAGGATTAGAAGATTTGAAGAGCGATTTAGGTGACATTGTAATATTTGACTAAAACTGCCTAATGTAGAGTTTACCTCTTGGTCCTCACAAACGGAAATGTCAAAATGAAAAAGGGTGTTTAGCTATTAATTTTGAATGATAAATTTACTTGAAATGTGATATCATCTAGATAATTTGAAATGTAATGAAAATTTTGCATAGAGCATAAAAGAGCATTTGGATGTTCATTTGCACTAGTTTCCGTCATCTTATTACAATAAGATATATACGGTAATTAAAAGTTAATTGCTGCAAAAAATATAAACAGTATAAGTCTATATAATATATATAAAATCTCTTCCCTTATGGAGCGACGGACAGACAACGCAGCGACGGAACTACTGGACTTGAAAAGTTGAATTTTGGCATGTAGGTCTTATAGTGCAGGGGAGCATTATGAGAGGGTATTTTAAAATCACTACGGGTTTTACATTTTACATCTATAAGTCATTTTAATTCAAAAGTCCATGGAAACAAATGCAGTCTATGGCTATTATATAACTAGAAATAGACTCCCATATACACATTAATTATTTCATATTCTACACATTCAAGGTTTATTAAACAAAAAAACCTAATATACCACATACTTATTTCATATTAAACTGACTTTATGCAATACATTCTTTCATTACTGTAAGAAAAGTGCTTGTATATTACTACACTCAGCCTTTAAAGCCTTTAAACTAGAGTTCTAAGTGTTCTCATTGTATGAATAACACGAATAAAAGGCAAAAAAGGAAAACGTTTACCAAAAGGTCTGCACAGAGAGATTTTAATATATGTCGCACAAAAGAAATGACTCCATGCATATATTTCAGGCATTTATGAGTCTAAATCTATTGTGGGAGTACAACTAAATACTAATCATAGTGATATCTGGTCTAGTAATATAAAAAGAAGAGTCATTTTTAGTGTTTGAGCCTAAAATAGAATACGCTTAAATCGTGTTAAAGGAATGTAGTTTGTGTAGGAGATAGAGTTCTGTCAAAGGAATATCTTAGGTGACGTACATATAAAGAAAGACAACATCGTTTTACCTGTATACAGCAATCGTGTAAATACAGCAATTTTGAAGCATTCAATTTTCTTTCAGAAAAATATATAAATCAAATATATTGAATAAAAAAAGATTTTTTCGATTATCATCGAAATGTATTTGATTATAATTAGAATAAGGTTTGGTATTCGAAAGGTATATAAAAAAACTGTTTTGCTTAATTAATTTTATTTTTATTATATATATTTTTAAAATTAAAATTACACCATTTCAAAAGACTTAAAGGCTTTTTCGTAACTCTCTATACAAATTAAAAATATAATGACTTGAAGAACGCCAGATACATTAACTTGTATTAAACCATTCACATTTACATTATCTGCTGCACAAAAAAAAAAGTTAAGATTGAAGGCGAGATCACTGCTATTTCTGTTTTAATATAAAAGCAATTTTTCATTAGGAGCGAGAACGTTAGCTATATTGCCATGACAGTTAAACACTAAAAAGCTGTAGACACCCGCTGAATGGTCGTTACGCGGCACATTGTCGTCAGTAACCTAGGAAATAAGTGAAAAGATATCTCTGAGAAGCTTTTAAACGCGTCCGAGAATACCTCCCTATCTGCAACCAACAAAAGGCTCCCGTGTCGCTTGCACGGACAACAGATACAACTAAACACTTTATGCTATAAAAGAAAGTACAAACGCCATTATTAGTAACAAGCGTGGAGTGTCGGGCGGACGCGCCGCGGCAAAAGAGAGTGCGCGGGTGACGGGCATCGATTTTATACCCCTCAGAGAGGGGCGGGGTCACGAGTCAGCCAATCAGAGCGCGGTGAGCCGACCAATCACGCGGCTTCTTGCTTTTCTGCTTTTAAACCAAGCAGTACTTTATCGAGTAATGGAATTTCAGTTGGTAACTTCTCTGCGAGAATTAAATGTGGCTCCAATGCAAATTGGTTATAATTCTTTTTTGTGCGCCATTGACTCTTGAGTTTTTGATTTCATTTTGTTGGATTAGGAGTTACTTATTATACTATATATCACACAAAAATAAGTAATATAATATAATGTGACAATAAATCAAATTCATTAATATTTTGTAGTAAACAAAATTTTAATGAATTTGAAAAGCGTAGCTTAGAAAATCGTTTATCGAAACTAATTATTCTCTAAGCTCCATTAGCACTTTGAACTGATGGTTTAGAATCTAAATCATGGTCGATAAATAAGTAGAAAGCTCGCTATCGTCATTGTTGCAAATATCGATAATCGTTGCGCTCGGAGCGAGGATGCTTTGGGAATAGTGATGGAAACACATCGATATCTATTCAGTTATTAATTACGAAACGATTGATTGCATCACTATGCATCCTTAATGAGGCCATCACTAACAGTTCTGAATTTTTAATGACAGATCGGTTGCAAACAAGGTGCACATTATATTATGTATTTATCTTATTTTTTTGGTTATAAATCGAACCTACACTTACATGGCAAAGAGAAAGGTTTATAAACCATATTCATATAAAAAAACAAAATATATATAAGAAAACACAAAACTAGAAAGATATAAACAATTTTTATAACTTGAAACGACGCTACAAATGCTACAATTGTTAATGCTACGTCGTAGCCGTTTTGTACTACGCTCGTAGAGCCCAGTAGATGCCTTGTAAAGTCCTCCCGCCTTTTATTTTTGATGTTATGTATGTATAGAAAATCTTATGGTTGGTTGGTTATAATTTTCTGTTGGTTTTGTCATTATCATTAATATAATTACATTTATTGAGGCCTTCGTGTGATAGCGTCTTACTGTAAACGCGACTGTTGTAATAATTGATATTAATTTACCATTTACAATCCGGAGAGATGAAAATAAGTTTAATAGAATCATTCCACCGAGTGAAGCTCGAGCCCACAACCAGACAAAGCGCGGGGTTGAGTTCCGCCATTTAAAATGTAATGTCTCGAAAATTCGCAAGGCGCAGAATGGAGTGTCTTAACACTAAGTTTCTTCTGCCTACAATGCTATGTGAAACATAAGGTGAAGCTAGTTTTTAATTGTTATATTAAATATTTAAATCTTTAAATACTTTGTATCGTAGCATGTTATCGTAGCCTAGTTATGAAGAATCTAACACTAATGTGTTTGAAGTTGTGGGTTCAATTTCCATTCCGGGAAATGTTTGAACTTTATAATTATTTATAGAGTGATTTATCACTAGATATGCTCCGCTTACCGCACGTATCACAATAAATATATGAAATTGTAGAAAGCAAATATATTTAAAAATTAACTTAAAAAATTAGGTTAGAGTTGAATCCATTGAATGAATGATGATGAATCCATTTATGATCTGCGTTCTGTTTATATTTCTGATTCCATTAAGGGGTATATTTATTATAAATTATAGGACAGCGAACATTGTCTTGTTACCTATATCTGTCCTGCGACGGGATACAGAGTAAAACGGCGTGACTCTATGGGCGCGTAGCTAGCAGCTAAACCTAGTCAATGATAAAATTTCAATATCTTCTTCAAATAAAATAAACTAACATATTAAATAGAGCAAAATCTTTGTTTTATCGATACAACTTTAAATATTGGCACCACACTATATCCCTGGAGTACTCCAATCCTCTTTGTCCTCGATATTTATATATCTACAACGCAAGCGAGTAGGCTTGTTGATGTCAATGGCTTCCAAACAACGTTTCATATAGTGATTTATCACTTTACACTTATTTATACTTTAGTTTACCAGTTGTTTCATAGTTTATTTGTATTTTATCCAAATAAACTATGACATTTATTTTGTTGTAGTTTAATCCTTCATTTCTTGTTGTTTTAAAGAATAAAGGTAAAATATGAATCTATATTAAATCATGGCCGTCATGGCGTAGCTACAAAATGTCTGATTGTAACAGTTGTTAGCTCGATTCTTATTGAGAAGAACGAATTACTTTCATTTCCTCATTTTGGCGCCAATTAAATTCGGTTACTATATATACCTCTTAAAGCATAAAAAAATGAAAAGATATTTTTTTTTTTTGTCACAGGTTGGGCTTGATTTCTCAGTGGAGCGCACTAGCGGGACGATACGGAGGGCTCGTACCTGCACCCTGGTACTGGCAGAGGCCTCACGAAAGAACTCCGCCTAGAGGTAAATATCTTATTATAAATGTTTCATTTATCTTTTGTTCAATATAAAGACAAAGTACGGCTTTGGTTGGCGTAACTCAACGCCGTACCTCTGTCTTAGCTAACAAGCGTGTGCAATCAAATTCAGGTCAAATATTAGCATATCAATGTACAAGACTGTAATTAACAAGAATTATTGATTCGAACACGCAACCGGTATAATACAGGCAATAATATACTGGAATATCTATAATGATTAACAGTAGCTCGGCAATTTGGGCTAAGGATATTCGGTCTAACTGATGCAATTCAGTTTATAGGTTAGTTATAGACCTATAGACTTATATTGCTTGGATTCAACTCGAAGACAAACAAAGTGTGTTCAATAAAAAAGAAATATTTAATATATATTATAAATATGAAAGAATGTGAAGGTTTGTTGATAATTTACATATATAGACATTTTGTATAATTTGGCACCATTATAACTATAAGGTTAAGTTGGCGAAGCCTTGTGTAGTGTAGTTGTAATATTTATTTCTAAAATATCAACAATTTTTTTTTGTGTCATCAGGATGCTGTGGAACAATGTCTGACTGTTAACGACAAAGTTTTTGTAGGTTAAATTTCTGCTCGGGGGAATTATTTTTATTTCCTCACTCTAGCAAGACCAAGAGCGGTGTCAGGTTTCGTCACTCATTATGTAATATCTTCAATTTCCCAGAAAGAAGAGTGTCTTGACTTTATGTTGTTTCTGCCTATACTCTGTTATGTGGGAAAAAGCCACTAGATAAAAATATATTGATTTAATTAAAAGTATAGACGCTTCATAAACAACTTGGTCAAAATAAGAAGGTTTTTAATTTTCCTTACCGTTCACTCATACAGAAGAAGAAAATTAAAATAACTTAAGCGATGCCTTAAGTGGGAATGCAATCTTAGACCATCACGTGTATTAAAAAATCGATTATTAGTTACTAAAGATATATCTGTGCCTCTAGTGTAACTCGTAGACTTATAAAGTCATTTTATATTTTTTTCTAGTAATGCCAACCAAGTATATTATTACAAAGTGTAAGCAAAATAAATTGGTATAAAAAACAAAACCGCCAGTGAACTTAAAAGGCAAAAAATGGTTATATTACCTATGTTTTTGATGTCCCCATATATCTCTGACATTCGTGAAGCGATTTTAATGAAACTTGTACTGTTCTCTAATTTGAAGAATATCTAACTTAAATAAAAGTAATCATATCGATATGATTTTTTTTTAAGTTACAATTCGTGGACAAACATGCACTTACCAAATTAAGCACACCTGCTTCGTATACTAAACGGATAATCATACTTAAATATTACGTCCATGTCAAATTTATAAACAGGGTTTTCCTTTTTTTGAAGACGGTTAAAAATCAAAGCGTTAGCATAATTTTTTAAAATAAGTTAATAAAATAGCATCTTAGAAAACGTATAAAAGTTGCCTTCAAAATTTGAACGTAGCTTCTTAGAATCCGTCCACTTCGTTACTCGCTACGAACTCATGCTACAAATCCACCTACGTTTAAATTTTCATAAGTTTTCTAGAAAAGTATTTGTTTGTCTTTCCTAAATGTAAAATAACATTTTAAATATGTCATAGTTATAGTTTTAATTAAAATATTAACAAATGTACAACCGACCCGTAGTCAGTCAGTCAGTCCGATGAGGGCAGCCGTGGAGCAGGGGCACAAAGTGTGACTGTAATAGCGACTGGTTGTGGGTTCGTTGCCCACTCGAGAAAATGAAATATTTTTTTTAAATTACCTCAAGAATTTGGCGGAAAGTAAGGAAAGGAGTGTCTTAACACTAGGTTCCCTCTGCCTACCCTGCTGCGTGCGGGATACAGCGTGAGGCTGATACAACAGACACTTATTTTTAATTTTATTTGTTTGTTTTCTTTATTTCTGATCATATCTATCATACCTATAATAAAAACGAAATAGTTATTCAAATATTCAACAGTAAAAATATAATATGGTTGAACATAAAACAAGTTGACATCGATCTCGCCGCTGAACACTGCTACGGCCTCGCGTAATCGATTGTACGCCGTGATTTGCTCTAATTACTTGTTAATGTATGGGGTATTGTAAACTGTCTGTGTGTCTGTGTCTGCGTACTTTAATTTATGAATGAAGTATTTAGCTTCCCGCTTAGTTAGCAGAGAGAATATAGTGTTAAGTCATTCCACCTACTATTTTCCGCTCAAATTCTAGACAGTGCGTGTTGAGTGGCTGAATCAAAAACTGCTGGTTTATCTATAATAATAAATGGAAATAATTTGAATATAATATTTAAATATCGTTAGCAACTCGACAGTAACATTAAGCTATCAAATATCGGCTTATCTCACATATTATCCAAAATATTTCTTAAATGAAAAAAAAACACAAATTGTCAACTCTAAGTGATGAATAAGTCTCTCGTGAAATTCATTCATATACATGATACAATCTTCCGCTAAAAACAATTCCATGTATCCAATTATACAGAGGTTTTTTGCATCAATCTGTCAAAATCAAACTAACGACCTCATTCGTAATGTACGAGTATATGGCACATTGTACAGAGCTAATATTTTTTAAGAGGCAATATATGGGAGGATTATATTGCACTTACTTACTTAACTTTCTTTCTTTAGTTTCATCATTCCACTTATAACCCTGTCTTTCATTTTCCGCCAAATTTTCAAAACTTGCACGTTGAATGGCGAAACTCAACGCTGCGCTTTGTTTACTTATCAAAGTATTCCTACTCTAAAAATTGTAAAAAATAATTTTCCCGAATGGGAATCGAACCCCGTATTTATTTAAATAGCACTAGTATTAGTCACTTATTAGACTATTGGCTTGGCTTTACACACGTTGGTTGCGGATTTGATCTTCACACGGGAAAATTAATTATTTTGATTGTACTTCGATGTGATGTTCGATGAACACTCAAAACGCAGTATCTCGAATTCAGGCGAAAAGTGGAGAACGTAATGTCTTAATACTAGAATCTCCCTGCCTTTCCTTAAAATGCAAAAAGCGAAGTAAGAAAATATTAGAATAAGTTAGAATTACCCATACGCTGATTTGTCTTGTCTCTTCTCATAAAAAATATGCTACAATATTTTTCCTATTAAGAGAAGAGTAAAGTAAACTTAGATGTAGCAAAAGCTACTTGAATTAAAAGAAAGATTTTATAACAACACATATTTTTGTTATAACGTCACTACAAAATATTTTGTGAGAGAAAAAAATACAAAAAACCATTTTTAAAGCAGCTGATAGAGGTGTTGTGTTTCACCATCGATTTTGTATAAGCCTTGAGGCCCGTCGAGATTTTGTAAAGGGGAGCTTATATACGTTAACACCTGATTTAGCTACAACATGCTTTCACTTTTTATATGTACTTATTGTTTTTAATTTGTCTGACTTTACATTCAGACAAATTTAAAAAAATAACTATATTAATTGACTTCACTAATACTAATTGATTTAACGGCTTCGTCCGTCGGTTTGATATTTCTATTTGCTAAGGTTTACGCCTTGGTTCCCAATTGTAGGAATGTTATTTTCATTTTCTCGCTCTGGTAGACAAAAACCGCAGCGTTGAGTTCCGTCGCTGATCGGGAGTGTCTTAATGTTAGGTTATCTTTGTCTACTCTGTTATGGCGGAAAAAGCCTGAAGTTGCTTATGTGACATCCTACATCTTTGTCTAGTCTTAGTCCAGAACAGAACACATAGTTTCCAACTGTTCTACGATAACGTTGTTGTTTAATATTGTATTAATAAAATAGTATGTCTTTGAAGTGTAACCGAGTCGTATGTAACACCATCCATTACCCACAATAGTTGGTGATTCAAGAATAGTAGCCAAGACAAAATTTTGCTACAAAGACATATACATAAATATATATCTATTTACATTTAGAAGATTTCAACAACCTATCAAAAGTCTAAAGCAACACCATCCAAAGCGAACAAAAACAAACCCAGGCGCGCAAAGATCCACAAAACTATTGAGCGAAAATCGAAGTTTTAAACATTAATTCCGCATTGTGCAACTGACAACACACAACATTTTGTATGTTAGCGGGACTATATTTATATAGCAACCAACAAGCAATCGTCATCTCGTCTGCACTCAACCCCGTTCATTTCGCTTTAATTTTCCAAAACCCATCTCCGGGGAAAACAAAAGGCGGCGCCATTTCACGCGGTCCAAACCGACCGAACAATGGTTTTCTACCATTCTACTATACGTTCGTAGGTATAGCAACACTGGCCTGTCAAACATACATCCGTCTCGCTCACGCGAAGGGGACTCCCCGATCCGAAAGCGTGGTAATGTCGCATGCGGTTCTTTTAATTTTCGAATGCGGTTTGTTCGGATTGCTGTGAGTGCATTTGCTCTTTTACTTTTTATGGTGATCGATGTCAGGAATGAACGCTCCAAATAAATACGTGCTTCTTTTTTCTTCGTTCTATTAAACGATACTCAATATATCTAGGTTGTGCGTCTGCTTTTATTTAAGAGAGTATTTGTGTAGAAAGAAAATTGAAAAGTAACATTTCAATTGAAAATCAGCTATAAAATGTTTTATAGACTCGGCTCATCTCAGTGATCTCTCATGTTTGATCATTTATTGTCAATATACAATGAAGTCATTATTGATCAAACAAAGTCGAATGTTAATTAGATATATCAAGTTTGACGTAAACAATAAGCTAGTTAATTTATAAAGTGATCAAATGAAGAGCTTTATCTAATAATTAATGACATCATTCTATATACATAAAACATATTCATAACAGACAAATATAAAACAACGGCCCATTTTATAATTTCTAAACACAATTTCATATTCATAAACTGCTTAACTAGTAAGCGTTTGTGTAAACAGCAAGCGAACGGTAACAAAGGATTACCTGATATGGCTTCTAAAATCAATGAGAATCACTGCTCAAAACTACCATTTATTAAGACCTCCTTTATTATTAGTTATTTACACTAACTAAGTCCAAGTTAGACTAGATAGTGGTCTCAAAAAATAGGGTTAGCTAATTTGAACGTTATGTTTTCAGTGTTAAAGATCAATTTGGCCGTTAATAAAGGGAATGTTCCCATTTCGGTTGTAGTGATTCATTCAACGGCGTTGATGACATTTGACTTTACGCCTCCGTCCGTCGGCTTGATATTTCTATTTGCCTACACGAATAGTTGGGTGTTAAATTAATCTAATTTAAATATTCAATTATATTGGAATAGCTTTTGAACTACTGAAGTATAAACAGAATTGAAAAGAAAATTAGTCTCATTTTTCCGTAGAAGTAGCATAGATACTAAGAACGTAGACGTTACAGAATATATCGGTCTGTGTTCCGTTGTTTTTAGCGGGGTACCGCTAGGAATAAAGCGTGATGTTAAAAAAAACAATATATCGGACTTGGCATTCGTAACAATAGAGACGCAAATTTTTTTAATAATATAAAAAAAATATTGAACAATACAAAAAAAAATTATAATGCTTATACTCATTCACATTTCTTCGTAATGTTTGTTTTTAATTAGTCTACTACGGCTTCCGTGTTCATTAAACTCCTAACAAGAAACACCGCCAAATTGCCCAATCACGGGCGTAATGGCGTAAAATTCCTCGATTAGATTAATGTAATTGGATCGAAATTGTATTTAAAATAACAAGTCTATTTGTCTGAGAAACCTTTCAAAGGTACGATAAACTATTTAAGGCTGTTTGATAGGTAACAGAGAAAACGATTGTTTTGAAAAATATTCTTAAGTGATCTTTTCTTCAATTCGATTCTAGTCACACAGGATAGGGACATTACGGAAAAAGAAACCTTAAGCTGTGATTAAATATATTATTTTTATTTTTTAAAGCTATTATTAATAAATATTAGTAATAGAATGATCATATGTAAACAAGGCTAAAAGTAATATGTTGTTACAGAAGACTCAACAACTAACGAGGACGGATCAGCAGCGGGTTCACCAAGACCACGCAGTCCACCTCGTGCTCCTTCTCCTCCGTCGCCGTCACGCTCCTCTCCACGCTCACCACGTCTGCACCCTGCGCTTTATCCTCAACAACCTGACGCACAAGATTCCGACCCAGATGTAGATGAAAGTGATGACTTTGATAAAGATGAAAAAAGAGATCCAACCTCCAGCTTGGGCAAGAGAAAGAAAAAGACTCGAACAGTGTTCTCTCGTTCCCAAGTTTTCCAGCTAGAATCAACTTTCGATATGAAGAGGTATCTCAGCAGCTCCGAGCGAGCTGGCCTTGCCGCCAGTCTCCACCTCACAGAGACTCAGGTCAAAATATGGTTTCAAAATAGACGGAATAAGTGGAAGAGGCAGCTAGCAGCGGAATTAGAGGCCGCAAACATGGCACATGCAGCTCAAAGATTGGTGAGAGTGCCAATTTTGTACCATGAATCAAGACCGACTTCGATGCCTCACACACCATTACCGATACATCCACAGTTTTCGAATGATACTGGGATGTACTTCCCGCAGCAAGCTCCACAGCAGTTGCAGCCTCTGCCCGCATCGCCTGTGACCTCCAGAGCACCTCTATCTAGTCTAGTGTAGTGTCCGCTTGAGGTCGCGCGACAAAGCGACGCGGCTGACGGACATGGAAAGATAAATTAAACAAAAACATTTTTTTAACGGCGAGGACTAGTCATACCAGTGAGTGTCATAGCTGTCAAATGCCAAATTAATATTTGTATTTTGTAATTGATATTTTAGTTGTGAGTAGAGATAATAGAATAAATGTAACGTACAAAATCGTTGTCATTCCACATTGTATATTATTGTAAATAGAAAATGTTTTAATATCTTCTTGTATTTATTCTGTGCTAAGCTAGCTAATATTGTAAATAGTTTTAGTGGAATCTGTGGACGGAGCGCTTCTTGCAATGTGCTATTGTTTAATTATTATTGAGCAAATCTTGTGAATTTCAAATATAGTTTGCAATTACTATTATAACTTAATTTAATAAGTAAATTTAAAATAAATAAAAAACCTTTTCAATATGGACGAGAAAAGAAATTTTTGGAAGGTTGAAAAATTGTTAGAAATATTTGTCAACGCTAGCAACCCAGATGATAGTCTGGTAATCCTGATTTTGTGAAAAGTGTTGCCACATTGTCAATGTCACTCTATAAATGCTAGCCTAATGCTTGATTCTAAATATTAATGTTACGATAGTAGTTAACTATCTTTAAATTACATTGAACTATTATAATGACGCTGAGATAAGGGGATGAATAAAGAAATCACGCAATATACAACTTGTTTTATTAAATAAATATATTATCGAGCAAATATCCCTTTTAAAAAAATCCTATTATTTTTGACATTTAATGTCACAGATAAGCATTTAAAAATCATAAATAATTAAAATCCACAAACTAAAAAAAAAGAAACAATCGTATAACCAAAAAGGGGTACATTAAACATGCATAACGCTAAGTGTCGGCACACGCTAACAAACCAATGTTTCCGGTCAACACCGCGCGCTTCCTGTTCATTGTACGACGAGGGTGGATTACACGTTGACGGACTTTGATAAGTATAGAACTTTAGTTATAGCATAACCATAAATGTTACTGTCGTATTAGTTGCCTTGTGGATAAATGAAGTTCTAATATAAGCTTAGGTATAAACAAAATATAATATTTTTGCCTTGACAGAAAAACAATAAAAGTACTTAAGAGATAAAAAGACTATTATTAATGCTGTCGATAATAGACGAAAAAAGCTTCAATTGTTTAACATTTGCAAAAAAGAATTTGAGTAAATAATTAGTTAGAAATATTTAAATAAACTAAAAGAAACATTTATATTTTTTTATAAGTAAAAATAAGGATGGTCTCTGTGTATGTTTTCTTAAATTAAGACGAGAATTTAAAACCAGATTTTTAAGCTCTTCCAAATAACAGGGCAAGTAGACGAAATATAGTATTAAGGTAATCTATTTCTCACGTTACGCTCAAACTTTCGAACCATTTTGAATGTTGAGCAGTGACTCTTCTCTCTCGAATCGACTCTTCTTCCAAGAGAGAGAGAGAGAACGCAAATAATACATTTCCTCGAGTGGGAATTGACCCTACGACCATCGCGTTTACAGTTCGACACTGACGCTGCGCTACGACGGCCAGAAATTTATGAACATCTTACAATATTGGTTGCAATAATTGAACCGAATCAAGTATTAAATAAAATTAAAAATATATGTCGATTATTCCTTTAATTTCTTTATTTGTTGTCAATGATTTGTAGACATCGGCACCAGTATTAATATATAATTATTAATATTAATTACAATTGACAAACATTAAAGAAATTTTGAATTCTAGGTCAGTCGTAGCATGTAAACGCAGTAGGCTGTGGCTTCGTATCCCGCTGGAGCCCGAGAGAAATGAAATATGTAATATTTTCATTTCCTAGCCCCAGAAACGAGGCGTAGCGCGACATTGAGTTTCGCTACTCAACACCCAATGCCTCTAGAATTTGGTGGTAAGTGGGAACGGAAGTATTTTAATGAGAACGGAGTGTCGTAATACTAAGTTTCCTTTACCTTGCTATATGCGAGACACTATGCGAAGCTAAAAAAATATAGTTTTTTTATTTTAATAAGGCTTATATTAATTAAAATTTACGTACATACAAATAAGTTATTTTTGTTATTGTAATTTCTTTTTATATATTTTTATTTATAAATTTCTTTTTCTATTTTACAGAAAAGCGGAGAAAATCTTTGGACGTTAATTTCCTATCTGATTATTTAAAAGATACGTCTTTGAGTAGCGGAAATTATATCAGGATATTATGAAGTGGTATATTTGGGAAGTATTTTCAGTAGAGATGGACGATACGCTGTTATATGGCAGCGAAACGTGGGTATTACAGAAGAAGAATAAAAGAAAGATGAATGCCGTGAAGATTAGATCTCTTCATAGGATATGCGGAGTCATCTTTGATGATCGAATGCGCAATCAAAAGATACACAGAATGGCAAGTACTAGCGAGGATATCACGATGAGAAGGAAGAGGAACTTGCTAAGCTGATTTGGGCACGTCGAACGAACGAGTGATGAAAGAATGGCAAAAAAAATATGATGGAAAAGTGAGTGGTATCTTACCACACCGCAGGCAGACCGCAGCGTTGAGCTGCGCTACTCAACAAAAAATGTCTCTAAAATTGAACGGTGCATGGGGGAATTGAGTGTCTAAATACCAGTTTACCTCTGCCTACCCAGCTATATGCGGGATATAGTATGACGCAACAAACAAACGTAACATTTTTATACTTTTAGTTAAATTAAAAACGTTTCAATTCAAACATTCCATATTATCTAATACCCACAAAATTCTACACCCTTATCGTTATGTAAAGATATCTATTTAATTAAGCGATTCGCGATATTAATTCGATTATTACTCGTCGTAAAAAAGCTAAAACAGACTTTTGCCGCGCAAACGACGTGCCGTCACGGAACCACAATGTAATAAACCAATTTGGATTTTATAGCGCGGTAATACAGATTAAAGTGCTTTATCACAACCTCTCTAATTACCGTACAAAATTGCACGCCATTGAAACTGTCTGCTTAAAAAGAAACCTTAAATTTGATAGATAAAGTTTGAATTGATATGGCTGTTTTGTAAAACTAATCTAGCACTTCCAATCAAATTAGCGTGAACGAATTTTTACTTTACACTGAAGAGATAAGATTTATTTTTGAATGGCGTTTAAATTGTAAGTAGTGTCATCTATCGGCAGTTAGATCGAGTTAGGTGGGGAATTTTAATTTAATTAAAAAGTGAACGGTTTTTGTGACGCGTGCCCCCAAGTGTTGCCACGTGGCTACTGATTTTTAACTGTTATTTTCATTATTGAAATTGTATTTTAACGCATTTTTTTATGTTTTTGTTAATTTCTTTATCTGATTGTTGATTTCGTTTCGATTTATGTTGTTTTAATAGTGTTACGGTATATCCCAAACTTCTATCAGTGAAGAAGATGGAAGTTAAAAGATTGAAATACTGATCTTATCTAAGCGGATATAAAATGGAATACCTGTTTATATATTTTTGTATCGGCACAGAGAGATAGCATCGATTATGAAAATCGTAATAATTCAAATTAGATTTAGAGGAATTTATATTAATTATAATAATAATTGATCAATCTCATTACACGAGGTGATGTAGTTTCCACTCCTTAACTTCCATCAACACAAGATTTTTAGAAAGGATATATCATTGCATCTCTTGCCAAAGAAATGTGAGAAAGAACTAACACCAAATTTAATAGTTTCTAACTTTAAAAATTTCAAATAGTTCTTACACGTGTTTTTTATTGAAGGCATTGAATTGTATATGCAGATTAGGTGATGACACTATAATATGATAGCATCAAGCTAATCTGAAGATGAAGCCCGAATATTGGGAAATTAACCGTGAGATGCCTATTAGGAAACCATAGAGCTTGGGTACATTGGAATCGTCTTCAGACTTTTTGTTCATTTTCCTGATGACGAAAATCTGACGATGGAACTGGAAAGTGACTAAAACTTGCAAAGCCTACTAAAGAACCTATCAACTTATAACTCATTATATTCGTATAAATATATTTTGTTAATTTATCAAAGTGTGTTTTAATTTTACTTTATTTTTTATTAAAACATTAAAGATATTTAAAAAAATATTCAGCAAACCTACGGAAACAATGTCGGCCGACGTGTGGCCCAACCTGTCGGCAAAGCTGTTGGTCTATCAATCAATCAATGAATAAAGGAAAATTGTACAATGCGATTTTGACTCATTCTTATTTCGCGTTTGTATTTACATAATACAATATTTCACAAAGTAATTCACGACAAAAAGCTAACAAAGAAATAATTTTAAGAGCGTTCTTTTTATTGTTTGTTTATAAACTATTTTGTAATAATCAACAGAACAAATAAGTAAACTAATCTAGAACTAAACGTAACCATCTTTAAAAACTTTTATTTAATTTGCAATGTATGGAAGGAAGTATGTTTGTTTAGGTTCTTGAAATATTGCAAGCTAAATTAGAAATATTTCCTCTCAATCTACGGAATTGAAATTTTTCATACATGTTCAGTTCTGATGCCAATTATTGTAAATGATAAGCATGATCACATACTACATCTTTTTTTTTATTTTAGCGCATTTAAATAAATGCTTGTTTTTAAAAATATTTTTTTACTATTATTTTATTGATTCTACAATAAAATTCCATTCAATGTAAAGATACATTTTTCAAGTGCAAGTAGATTTGCACCCAGTTAGCTGTTTAATAGCCTATATTTTCAAATTAAATGTCAAAAATAATAAATCTACCGTGACTCATAGTGCCTGACTGTAATCGCGACGGTTGTAGGTTCGAATCCTTCTCTGGGGATTAAATTGTATTTTTTTCCTCGCTCCGGTAAGAAAGACTCCCAATGCGTAATTCGCGCAAAAGCGCAAAAGCTCGGAAATTGAGCAGTTAGTGGGGAACGGAATGTCTTAAAACTAGGTTCCCCTTGCGCACTTTGCAATATGTGCGGGATATAGCCAGTGTAAATTTAAAATATGGAAGTCCTGGCTAACTTACCATACTAAAGAGGCTTTTTTTGGACAAAATAATTATTACGAAAATAATAATTGAACTATGAATCTATTGACTTGATTGTATGTAATATTTATGTGCTCGAATCCTATTTTGGCGAATAATAATATTGGGTTAGTAAGATAATGTTCACTTGTTATTGTAGGATAATGCGTAAAATAAATAAGAATCAAGTAATGTACTATTAATGTACATAAGTTCGAGAAACTTCGAATTTTATTGTTTGATACATTTAAATTCTATGGGAAACTAAAAATATAAATATTTCTTTAGTCTTAAGCACTTTTTCATTGACAAAAAAAGTCTATATATCTAATTTGAAATAATGGCAACTACACTACCATGGAGAAAAAAAATTAAGAATCCACCAGATAATAAATGTATTATTCAAATAAATGGTCATTAATGGACACGGTAGGTCCATCAAGCTTTTTTCTAGTTCAATATCGATACTAAATTAATAGCTAACAAACACTACATGACTTTCATCGATAGTATTGTTTATGGCTATTAATCAGCAAATTCTCTGAATTCATAGAATTTTTATAATGATCATAAAAATTATAGTGATCCCATTAATTACTGAGTAATTTAGTTCAAATATATCCTGTTGTCAAACGTGACAGATAAGCGAAATGGTCGCTAATGGCCGGCTCGCTGTCAACCATGTTTGTTTTTAATACTTGTAATTATTCAAATTTCGAACGGCAGATGCGTTTGGATACGTTAATCGAATTTCAACGCGTGCTCGTTTGGTTGTATTTAAAAATATTTGGACGATATCAAACCTTTTTAGGTAGACATAAGCGATATTTCATGTAAAATGATTTATTTAGTTTTTTAACGTCAATTATAATTTGTTATGGATTTTATTTTGAGGAATATAATGGTAAAAAAACGGCCAATTACATTTGGTCCGCAGGAAAGTAATGATGTGTTTAATTAAAAGTTTGTAGTGCATCAATTAAATTGGTTAATGACTCGTGAACGTCGATGATACTAACTAAGCTGCATCGTTAAAGAAAGCCGCGCGTTTATTTACGCCTTATGGCGGTAATATATGTTTATTGTTATTACGAAATATATGATTTACGTAGTATATAGGTCTGCTTTCTATTTTTTTAAACTTAACTCTTTATCTTGCTTAAAGCAGCATAGGCAAGCGAATATATACAATCCCCGAGTTGGAATCAAACCCATAACTATTATGCTACCGTCAGAGGATGTACCCTTGTACCACGAAAGCTTTCTGTTTATTACATTAATAGCAATAAAACTAGCTTAGTGTTTATCGATAAATTGGCTGAAGTCATTCCGCATAATCAAATGTAAAATTACTATAGAGTTATGACAATTTATGGTCAGTTTCTTTCAATAGTAATTCATAAAAAAATTGTAATAATTAATTACGAAATAATTAATTTCGAATTACAAAATTATTAAGTTAGGTCACTTTTAATTATTTAAGATTTGTTTATTTGGTTGTACTTAAAAATATTTGGCAATATCAAACCTTTTTAGGTAGACATAAGCGATTTCATGTAAAATTATTTATTTAGTTTTTTAACGTCAATTATAATTTGTTTGTTTGTTAATTTGTAATTTGTACACGTGAGGTAGATGATGCTGATATCTTTACTCATTGATAATTCATCAAAGAGTAAACAGAAAACAGAATCTTCGAGTAGTAATAGACTTAGCAGTCATAAAACTTAAGATACTCACCAATCAAGAGTATAGTATCATAACAAAAACATTCTATAAAGCTTGAATGTTAAGACAATACGTTTTATAACTTTTTTTTGCCTTCACGCTGTCTCCCGCATACAGTGGGGTAGGCAAAGAAAATCAGATGTGTAAAGTTCCGTTTCCCATTATCCGTCCTTGTCAGCAGAGCGACTAAATGAATATAATCCATTCCCCTGAATGGGAAACGAATCCGCAACTCTTGCGGTCTGTACTTATAAATTCGAAATAACTTTTATAAGCCTATACATTTAATATAGCTATTATTAAATTTATTATATAACACATAACCCAACCCACAGAGGAAGAAATACTTGACGGTAAGTGATCCCAGCAATAATGAGCGGATGCCGTGCGAACGATGTTTTATTAATAAATTTCATTGTTAAGAGATTGTTGGTTTACATTTAAAAATATTTAGAACTTCAATTTTCAAATTATTAGGTATATATAGTTTATTTTACTTTGAGAGTGTTCTAAGAAAGTATATCGTATAGTAGCACTCAAAACAAATTTAACATCTATATGTTACACACATTAGTGATGACATTAGTGATATATTAAGCAGTACATTTTGAATTTTGAACAGTGTTTGAAAGTAAACGTGATGGTTGCGGTTCAACTTCCATTCGAAATTAAAATCTTTCATACCTAGTGTCTAGAATTCGGAATAGAATATGTTAATCATATATGTTCTATTCCGTATATTATATATATATTCTAATCCATATTTAACACTTAGCTTGCAAGATAATAAAAATAATATTTATATAAAAAATGTCATCTTCCCCTTAACAAATTTCTAGGCATTAATAACACAAAGTGCTATCAAATACTTGAATATAGATCGTTAATACGTCGTTTGTATGGGCATAAATAAAGACATCACTATTTAATATTACTAAATATTTTTATGTGAATTGAAACGGCGCGTGCAACTGTAAATGCGACAGGCTGTAAATGCGACAGACATGGATTCGATTCTCACTCGAAGAAATGAAATATTGAATATTTTCATTTTTTCGCTCTGGTAGCGAGGCAAAGCGCGGCGTTGAGGTCCGCCACTCATCACGCAATGTCAATAGAATTCGGCAAAGGAAGTCCTAGAATGTGGGGAACGGAAGTATCAACAGAAGTCGGCAAAGAAAGTTTCGGAAAAAAACACTTAAGGCTCTCGTGCATCGTCTCGTGGCAGCATCTGTCAGCGACGGTTGTGGGTTCGATTCACACTCGGAGTAATTAATATATTTAAGGGCTTAAGTTGGGAGGCAAATGGGAAACAAAGCGTGTTACTACTAGGTTGCCTTTGCCTAGCCTGCTATGCGGGAAATTAACTTTTATAAAGATTTACAATACTATAGCCAAAAGCATTATAAATGGAAAATTTGAAAGAAAACCTCAAAGTGAATGAAACTGTGTTTTGGATGATATTGAAGACCCTAAACATATTAATAACAAACGAGTACAGTTAATTCAATACATTCGGGTTGTTATAATTATATTGCCAAAAACCGTGTAGATCGTTCGCTTAGATATATCTGTTACATAAATTTTAACTGGACGTTGGCCAGAGGGTCAAAACTAAAAGTGGCTATCCCAAAATTATAAAGTCCAATTTTTAAATAACATCATAAAATATGTCGTTTGTAAGTGGTAAGAGGTTAACCAAATAATAGTAGGATGAAGAATGGGTATAGAGTTCGTGTGAAAATTGAAAGTTTAAAGTGCCCCCTTTTTTAAAGTGCAATTTCGTACAACGATGCTGACAAACAAAAACCTAGAGGGCGTCCCGACGTAACTAGATAAAAACTTAATTAACACTATACAGCGTTGTCGGAACGCTTGGACGTTTTCCAAGAGGTACGGGTTCGAATCACCCGTTGCGTTTAATTTTTTACTTAAAAATGAAAGATTCAAGAAAAGCTTACGTATCAAAATTTACAGGCAGAAATGAATTTCACTCAATTCTATATTTTTTAAAATAGAAATATTACAATTTAGCTCTTTCCTCATACAAACCAAATTAAACACATTTTAATATCCAAAGTTACTGACTTTAGATATTAAACAACAGACAACAGTCAATCTAACATATTTAACATGACAATGCAAACACACCGGCCGTTGGCGTATCTCGGTTAGATCTTAGGAGGTAGATAATTATCAAATTTTCGATGCGCGCGCGCAGTAATTTCGACTTTCGCCCCAATTTGATGGGACGACTAACAAATGTGGCTTTATTTACGGATGAACCTCACGCGATAGTGTTTAATCATTAGTGTGACAATTTTTATAGCTATTTTTTATATAGAAATATCTTGTATATCACTTAATTATAAACTTCGTTCAGCTTTTAATAGTGCGAATACGAAGTAACGATTTGGCTATAAATTATAATAAAATTTATAAAATATTTTGTTGTCGCAGATTCCCTATATTTTCCGCCGAATTCTGAAGGCATTGCATGTTGAGTGGCGGAACTTAACGCCGTTTTTTGTCTTGGCACCAGAGCAAAGAAAAATATTAATATGAAAATATTATTTTAAATAAATACTTCATTTTCTCGAGTGGCGATCGAACCCACAATTAGTCGTGATTACAGTCGCATTTGTGCATCTGCGCCACGACTGGCCTCGTCGTCTTCCTTCTGGCATTAATCCCGACTGTTGCCAGGGTTTACCTTCCTACTCAACCTACTCCACTTTGCACGGTCTTTAGCGTGCTCGGTGGTTAGACCATTGGCTCTAATATTCTGTATCACGACATCTAACCAGCGCTTCCTTGGACCGTACGGGAAGTCTCACTCCAGGGAGTGGTATAGCAAGGCACTTTCATCTGATATAGTTCTTACGCAGGTGCGTAACGTGGCCAAATCATCTCAGACGACGCTTTTGGAGCTTATCCTCTATGTCACGGACTCCTCTACGTCACGGACTACCTCGGATGAATGTGTTGCGTATGCGGTCAGACCGCGTTACGCCGCACATCCACCTCAGCATCTTCATTTCCTTATGGAAGCTCCAGAGTGTACCGAGATAATGCCGGCCAGCATTCGTTCCCGTATAAAAGAACCGGTCGGACGATGCTGCCGAGACAGTACACTACATTGAATAAGAGCGGACTAAGAGCCGAGCCCTAGTGAACTCTGTAATCTGGCAGGGCTTAGTGTCGCCAAAAGCAGTCCTAATCATGGAAGCGGACGTGATACATGTCTCTGATAATCTCAGACCTTAGGATGGATTGCAACGTCCACCAGATACAATGAAGAGGCACATAATCAAAGGCCTTCTGATCTAAAAAGGCTACATGCAGAGCTCTCCTTTTTTACAAGCTTTTATTTACTTCCTTTGGTGGTATAATTAAGAACATTAAGCATAAGCACACCAAGAGAGCCCAACTTTTCCGGTCTTGATGCGTCGAAGAAGTCAATTACGAGTTTCGTCAAGGGTTATTAAGTCCAAGGTTGTGTGGTGGGTCATGAGGAAGACTGCATGGACGTCAAGTCTTGAGGCTGAGAGACTCCTTTGAGACTCCTGGAAGTAGCTTCTCCATTTCTCTTTCACAGAGACATGACTACAGAGCAGCGTACTTCATTTAACTGAGAATCAATGATTGCCGACTGAGCTCGATAGTTGAATTACGAATGACGTGTCCAATCATATAAGCTGGTAACCCTGTCCGATGTGACTTATTGCCTTTCCAGCGAGTTTCCCGGAGGAAAGCACATTGGTCCCGACGTCTCATGAGTACATCCGCGAGTTCTCTGTATCATCCGGTTATACAGCCAATATTCCACGTTGCAAAGCCGAGTTTCCATCGTCTTTAGGCGTGCCCGTACTTGACACTCCCTTACAGAATCCTTAACCACTTGTCGCAAGTGTAGGGCGATGTGCCTGTGCGTCATTTTGCGGAGACGCGCTAGCCGTATCCAGTCTGTTCTTAGTTCGGTTATGGTATGGAGTGTTGTGATTTTTAGACTTCCAAAACCCAGTTATGGGAAAAACCGAGGGGAGAGGAATAGGATAGTGATATTAGTTAGAACACCCTCTGAACACCAATGGTCTCATATTAAATAAAATAAAATTTGTGATAAATTTCTTTCACGCTGTATCTATTCCGCTTAAAGCAGGTTAGGCAGAGGAAACCTAATATTAAAATACTCCGTTCCTCACGCACCGAGGAACGTGGCCTAGTTTTAAGACAATATGTGTTGAATTGCGGAACTCGACGCCGCACTATGTCACATAATTCATTATCCTGTGTGAAAAGCGAATCCACAAGTGTCACGTTTACAGACAGAGATTGTGCCACTTTGCGACGACAGCCCTGCCTCTACTACGAGACCAGCTCTGGGCGTGTTAGATTATATCTAAATAAAAAAGTTAAAATACAAAGAAAACCTACTTTTATATAACTAATGAGCTCTAATTCTATTTGAGTTAAGAACATTGTTAAATCACGTATCAGCAACTTAAACGGTTGTGCATCGTTCCCATATAGGAGTAGTAACAAGATTAGCCGTCCACGTAAATAGCATTAATAATCCTATATAGACTTATGTACGTTGTACAATACAATTTAGTAAATGTTGGTAAATGGTTAGGTTAATGTATATTGAGAAAGGACGTAGTGAATTTTTATTCCGCTCCCTTTTTTCTCTGTGAATTATGTGTGTGTGGGACTTGGGTTGGGTTGGGGATTTTTAAATCTTTGTTTTATATCCAATTCGTGGCGCAGGCACTGTAAGAGTGACATGTTGTGGGTTCGGTTCCCACTCGAAGAATTTAATATTTTAATTTCAGAATGTCTTAACACTAGGTCCCCACGTATGCACTCTGTGGTTATCCTGCTAGATGCGGGATTAATCGTGAAGTAAAAAAATAATACTGCACTAGAAATTATTATTTTGCACATAATATTGTATTCCTCAAACTAAATTAATCAAACTCACAAGTTTTATTTAATAATTACCTACACTTTCGTGGCATAGAGCTAGTGAAAAACTATATGACTGACTATGAGATGGTCGTGGGTTGTAATCTTGGTTGGGAAAAGCGTGAGAAACGGATAAACAAAGCACGACGTTGAGTTCCGACGCGCATTGCTTCTGAAATGGTTTGAAAATGAAGAATCTTATAATACTTAAGTGCGAGTGAAGTGTAAAACAAAAATTGTCGTTTTTAGTTTAGTAGAACACGAAAAACGGAAAATTAAAAGATAAAACTGTATCTAATTTCAACCAGTCAACCATTAAATCCAGAAATTAGTCTCATTTCCATACATTAACTCGTAACTAATAAATTGTTCATTAATGCAATCTATTAATATTCCTTACTAGTATAATTGTGTTTTGGGTTTTGCATATATTATCTTCTAATTATACACAAACGGACTGACAAATGTTCGGAGATAACAGTATTTTGAAAGGACAACTTTAATTGTTAATTTATGTTTAAATTGCATTTAAGTTTTTTTTGGTAATAATTTATTTTGTTTTGATAAAAACTGCATTTAAATGTTTCCAATATAATGGTAATGCCATGTTATAACATATTATAAGAAGCCATCGCGGCGCAGCAGCTTAGCATCTGACTATTAACACGATGGTTATAGGTTCGATTCCTACTCGAAAAGATGGACAAAAAAAATTAGTAATTTTACAATTTACTTTTAAATTTGAAGTGAAAGCTATAATTGGAAAGTTATATTATAGTTTAAGGGTTCAATTCCTACTCGGAAGAAGTTCGAATGTTCGAAATTAGTAAAAAAAAAAAGAAAAAAACGCATTTTTTAATGTTTTAAATATTTATTATAAAAAAAAACCAAACAGAACTGTGTATTCCTATTAGTATAGACTTTTGCAATGTTGTATAAACTGTAATTGGCTTTGTCTAATTCCTAGTGAGGAAGCGCGCTTTACATAAAATAAACATTAGCGATGAAAAGTAAATACTCTTTACTTAGAACTGAAGTTAGTTTTACAGGCAAATTTTATTACTTGAAATTTTTAATAAAACATACATGTACATTTTTAGTATTTTTTAATTTTCTTGTTAGTCAAAAATTAGTATTTTTGATACCCTAATATTGTTATTATTATGAAAATTATATGCATTTTTAAAGTCTTCGTACAAACTGTGACAAAGGATACTTAGTGAGAAATTAGTATCCAATATTTATTTTTCCATTTTAGAAACAATGTATTTTTATGATCAGTACATTAAAATGTTATTGTGGCGGAAAGTGCAGAAAAAAATTTCTATATATTTATAACAGTGGGTTTCTGCCTACCCAGCTATTTGAGGGGCTTTTATGGGTAAAAAAAATAATCTCAAAGTTTCAATAAATACAGATTAAACACATTTTTACTTTTTTTTAATCTTGATACGTTTAGTAACATGAGTAACCATTATGGTGACAATACAAACGCGTTTATGCGTCGCCTTCAAAAACATTAGATTCCTATTACAAGTTTGATTCATTTGTGAAGCGTATGGGAAGTATTTTAACTGTATTAAAAAAAACGATGAATGTAAAAATTCTTTTAAAAATCTTTTTAGGATTCCGTACTTTTTAAGGAAAAAAGGATCCCTTATAATATCACTTTGTTGTCCGTCCGTCTGTCTGTCTGTCAAGAGCCTTTATCTCAGGATCACTTAGAGATATTGAGAAAAAGCTCGAGACCTCCAATTTTTGTATGGAACCCTCGGTGGACAGCCCCACTTGCTCTTGTCGAGTTTTTAATTGTAAACTTAGGTAATTTATTTTGTCTTAGATATAAAAACATGTCCTAGGGTGGGATTCGAATCTACAATCAATACGAAGAGTTTGTTTATTGAACCCATTAGCCTCAGAAAACATTGGTCTGAATTGACAAAATATTTTTGAATTGCATAGTATATTTACCGAAGAAGGCTATAATATCAGAATAATCATACCGATGTATGTTAATTCCCCCTGTACCTTCAACCAGGCTCTTTGGGCACTTAGTATGTTGGCATATACAACTCTTATTTATTTGACCACAGAGGCGAAATCACAGGGAAATGTTAGTATATAAATGCAATATATCACGAATATATAAATCAACATTAAAAGTTTAATTTTACAAAATTTTGTATCAGTATTTTGTACTCACAATCAATTCGCTTGGCACCTACTCGTTTAATTAATATCGTTGCTTATTGAGCCGCTATAATTACAGGCAAATAAACTTGAATCGTTATTATGTATAATAAATAACATTTCATGATATACAAAGTGCCTGTTTAAATATAATTACTTTTTTTTATATTTGTTGTCCTTCGTGGCGCAGTGAAACAGAAACTGGTTGTAAGCGGTTCAATCCCAATTCGAGGGAACCATTTTATTTTATTTATTTTAATTTCCCCGCTCAGGTAGACAAACTGCGGGGTTGAATTCCGCTACTCAACACACAATGTGAAAATAGGAGAGCGAGTAACGGATGTATCAATACTAATATAGATTCTTTCTAGCCTAGCTTACGTTTTCGTTTCATTACCTACTTTTTAGGTAACTTACGTAATCGGCTTCCAGTATTAACAGTGTTGTGTTTCCGAATCATCATTTCGAAATCATCATTCAGGTATATATCTTTTTTACCATCCTTTCATCGCTCATTCCCTCGAGGTATCCAAAGTAAACAATATTTCCGGCATTACAATTATACAATGTAATCTTTAATTATTTCGAAATCATCAGAGAAGCATGTGGCTCGTGGCGCATAGGCGCACAAGCGTGTGACTGTAACACGACCATTCGGTGGAAAGACTCATTTCATCTCACTTATCAAGTATTCATCTCACGTTCTGATTACACGTCTTATTTGAAGCTTCTGTAGGCTCTTTCCAAAGGTCACACGAAGAAAGTTTCTTATACCTTAGCTAATTCATTTTATAAGGTTTGTTTCTTCTTTTTGTTTCAGCTGTAATGTTGCATACTAATTTGAAAATTTTGGGTCATATTAAAAATTTAATAATATATTTTGAACAGAAAGCAGTATCAGTTTTATATAGAGAAGTAGAATTTATAGAAAGTACTTATAGTATTTACTCCAAATTTTGTTGTGGGTTCGATTTCCACTCGGAGGAATTAATTACTTGCATTTCGGCGCTTTGATAATAACACAAACACGGCGCTAAAGACCTGCAATGTCTCGAGAATTGGGTGGAAAGTAGGGAACGTAGAAAAGTAGGAAAAGTAGGTTCCCTCTGTCTGTTCCCTACATATAGCGTGAAACTATTTAATCATCAATGTTTATTTTTCAAAATTACCTAAATACCTAAACGATACAATATTCAAACTTTCACGCTCCATCACCGGGAGGAGTGTCCAATGACACCTACTGATGTTTTGAAATTAGATTCGCAATACGAAACTACAAATTACAGTTTAAAAAAATTGAAAGGCAAGCTTTTTATTCTTTTCAACTTCTGTTATACACGCATAACATAATACACTTACTAACAAGAAAATGTACCCTATTTTTATTTAAAATAAGGATAACTTTTGGATAATTTAACAGCATCTTTAACTTTGTCGATTTATACAAAGCCGTTTATTTTTCTTTGTCACCCATTTATACATGTACAGGGGTGTCGAGATCCGTTTTTGAAAAATGAATAGGTAAATACTGTGGAGTCTTGTTACATCGTTTAATGTGGAGATTTGCTCTTTTAAATTGTATATTAAACCTTATTATTTAATTATTAAAGTCGTTTTTTTTTAATATTAATGTCTAGAAATTTAAATGTATTTAGATAATAAGCTTAAATGTGCAAATTGTAGAGCAAAAGTCGTTTCCTTTTATTAAATTATTATAATAAATTTAGTGTACAGTAGGTCGATTGTTATTTGATATTATTAGTTCTATTAAGAAGTCGTGTCGGCTTCCGCTATTCAACTTGTAATGTTCTCAAAATAGGCAAAACTAGAATGTCTTATTATAATACTAGTAAATTATCCTTTATACAGATAAAAAAGAATCTCTATTTTTATTTTTAAAGAACAAATCAGTCTTACTTAAAAACATATTTCGTTAAGTACTTTTAACATTTTTGTTAGCTAGAAAAAAATCTATATATATATTTTTTTTCTTTATAGTAAATTAAAATAAAATTAAATCACGTTTCACGCTGTATTCCTCATACAGCAGGTACGGTAGGCAAAAAGAATGACACTCCGTTCCCCAATTTCTGCCGAATTCTGGAGACATTGCGCGTTGAGTGCCTTGCGTTTTGTTGAGTCAACCTTGCCTCGACACCAGATCGAAGCATTGGAAATATAATTTTAAATAAACATTTCATTTCCTCGAGTCAAGTCGAATCTAGAACCAGTCGCGTTTACTGTTACACTTTGTACTTTTGCGCCATGACTGGCCTCCACTGGCCTGGCCTGGTTCTTTATAGTGTTAGTTTCATTTCTTCCCCCAAGATTGATATGATCCTACTACTAACTCTTTAAGTAAAATATAACATAACAATAGACGTTACAATTAAACCCAAATAACCTAAAACTTATAATATACATAAGCATAACCGAAATTATTACTATATCTGTACCACCGTAATGTTTAATTAATACTGATTAACTTTACTTAACTTTTTTAAAATACCTTATATATTATGTTGATAATAAATAATAATTCTATTTATCATTTGATAAGGGGTAACAATTAAACCGTTATCGGTGGGGTTGTCACCTTCGCTTCGTATCGTGACGGTGACCATTGACCATCTGCTGGTATTAGAATAACAATAGTCAAATTGCTCTAGATAGTAAAATTTAAGTTAATTTGAATTTTTTGAAGCAAACGCGTAGGTTCTTATCGTACGTACGTAGAAATATTAAAATCAACTATCTACATCTAAGCGTAGATATAGTTCTCATTTCTTCTCTAAAATATGAAGAAGTGGGAACTATCTCTTTAATCTTTCACATATTTGCTATATGGTAGTCCAAGTAACTGCCACTTTATGTACCTCTTCATTGTGGATTCCGGCATCTAAACTGAGTCCACGCATCCTACAAAGAGATCGAATGTCCACAGCATTCATCTCTTTCATTCTTCTTCTGGAATACCCACGTTTCGCTGCAGTACACCAGCGTTGGTGCCACCACGTGGTGCACCACGTTGTATATCATTAAACGTGCAGCTGCACTAATGTTGCGCCGTCTCATAAATGCTCCTTCGGCACCGTTTCCTTTACTGGCAGCAACACGCCTTTCGATTCGCTTAGCATAATATAGCCTCCATAAAATATAAAAATGCAAAATACTATAAGATAAAAAAGAAACCTACAAAATATTAATAAAAAAAATACAAAGTACCTATGAAGAAACTGCTTGTGATGGAACCAAACGCTACAGTTTGTCTAACCAGATCACAATGTGAATGATAGTTGAGCATGGTAGAGAAAGAAACCGAGTATTAAAACATTTAATGCGCCACGCACCGCTCAATTTTTGTTGCGGAGGATTTATTTCCTCACTTCGCTTTTTACCAGGGCGAGAAAATGAAAATAATACATTTCCTCGAGTCCGATTCTAACCTACGACCGTCGCATCTACGGTCTGATGCTATACTACTGCTTCATGATGACTTCTGGATATATTATCACTACATAGGTATTTCGATTCACGATAATTGCGTTCAATCAAGGGGTAATATATTTTTTTAATGCAAAATCAATTACTTACATTAAAGTTAGTTAAAATGAAAAGTAAAATATGAGTGTATAATAAAAAGCTTATTGAATAAAAATTAAACGTAAGCATTCCAAGAAGCGACTTTAACAATTAATTTTCGGGCAAGAACATCCGATAAGAATCTACACCCACCCCCAAAAATGTGTGGGGTAACTACGAAAACTGTTGATTTCGATTGTGAATTATAAATATTTTTGTATTTTATTATGTAATCTTATGGTTGAAATATTGATAGGATATTACAAATAATATTATGTGCTTTTATAAATTTTCTATCTCTAGATATGAAATTTATAAAAGCACAGTTCTCTTCTCTAGGAGAGAACTGACGAAAAAACGAACAGTAATTAAAAATTTTGCATTATCTTTTATCTTATTTAAAATATAATAGATTTTTAATTTCATTTATATAATTGTAGAAGTAATATTTCAAAACTTTTTTATTTTTTAAAAAGCATCATCGGATATCATGTTTTTGTAAAAGGGAATATTTTATTAAATCATGTTGTCACATTAAGTCTTATGCTGTCTTGCCTAACAAAAAAATACAATTTTTGCGTAAAAATATGCTAAAACTATAATATCACAATCTTCATTTGCTGATTCCATTTACATTTGACAACGCAAACAAAGCCATAGATAAAAGCTTGTACAATATCTGTATTTAACGATTACCTAACGTAAATACTATAAAATAATTGCCAGCCTAACTTCAAACTTTAAGTAGTATCAGTACCCACTATCAGTAATACAAAATTAATCTAACATGCGGCAGTCAAAACAGCGCGTCTAATTGTGTTTTTATTCAAATAACGTTAGAAGCGATAGTGTTTCTTTATTATAATACATTTACATATAAACATTATTCGAACACGACCGCCCTTTGTGAATCATCAACAAATTATATTTGGTAATTGATTATGACAATATGTATGATAGAATTAGTACTTTTTATATAAAACATATTTTTTTATGAATTATGGAATGAAACCCAATGTGAGAATTGAACCCACGACTATCACATTTAAAGTTAGTCCCACTGTCCTAAAATGGCTACAAGTTAAGAATTATAATATTAAATAGTATCGAAATACGCGTTTATTGCGATATAAACGCTCATATCTTTTATAAAGTAAATGTAGAAATATTTTTCTACATTTAAGATCTACATATGCCAGAAGAAAGGGAATTGCTATTTCTGTCCATGGAGTGAGACCTCCTGGACGCCGAACGATGGCATAGATAGATGTCGTTATGGAGGACATAAGAACCAATGCACCAGATGAAGTCCCTGCAAAGTGGAACAGATTACGCAACTCAAACTCGATAACAGATAGAAGAAGAAATTACATACAAAAAAATCTAAGCAAAAATACACACTCATACGTTATACAAAATTCGTTCATTGTCTACACAGAACCATTAGACCAAAAGCACGGGTACAAGAAATAAATACACGATGTCATACGTTACGATAACGCCGCGCCGGACGGAGCGGTCGTAAATAAAATAACTCAGTAATGACTGCATAACTGATATTTACGCGTTTCATCAAGCGGCAGTCCCGTTGTGGATAGTGGGTTCGGTGCTGTTGTGGTTTTGATAGTTAAGTATTACTTTTTTCTTGATTTTGGTTAATTTAATTTGTCTATTGTATTATAATGATTATTTTAATTATAAAATACAATACATAGTAAAATCCATTACATATTTTAAAAGATCCAAGCGTACAACCGTACGACCGTACCAAGGTTATATGGAGCACAGCCTAGCCCCATGCTAGGCCGTGTTCCATATAACCTTGATAGAAGCAAAGACGTCCCTGATTGAAAATTGAACTCAAAATCACTCATATCACATTAAAGTTAGTAATTAAATATTTCTCATGTTCCCTGCGATAACATTCTTTTGGCATTTATTATAACGTGAGACCACCAAATCAAATGGCTGTCATTCGGGAGAATGAATTATTTCCTCGCTGTGGTAATAAAATAAAACGCGGCGTTAAGTTCCGAAATTTATTACTCAATGCCTGGAACACTGGACAGAAGGCGGGTAGCGGAAAGTCTTGATATTAGGTTTCAAGAAAGGACGTTAGAACTAGAACCTAAACATTAGTATCAAATACGATATAGGAAACAAAACTGTACATTACACCGAAGCCGTGCAGTCAAAAGTAATATTCGACGAATAAAAAGCCCGCCGTAGTTATCATAGCAAAACGAATTAAAAGGCGGGCCTTCTAAAAGTATGGTTTCGGCAAAGGATTGGATAAAATGATAAAAATGAAATATGAAGGCTGCTCCCGATGCGAGCGTGCAGGTAGTAGAGATGGGTGAGTGATGTATCGAGAATTGATTTTTGTTGTTGCAATAGAAGTCGGGTCATTACAGATTTTTAATAAACTCTTTAGCCGGATTAATCGCATATACTTAATACAAGTATATTGAACATTTTAAGAACTCTGAGGATCGAATAATTTGTCAATCGAATAAGTTGTCGAAAAAGTTCTCCGTGGTCATCATTAGACTGTGGTGGCATTGCTCTACTAGTTGACACAATTGTTATATCAAATTGCAAAATGTTACAAAGATAGGGTTTTCAAAAATATTTAATATTAAATATACCCGATCAATCCAATTTTAGAGATTTATTTAAAACGTGTAAAAAAGGTGAAATCAATAATTGAGGTTGTTTTAGATGAGAGAATTTGAGAAAGAACAGTTTGAGAGTTACCTCTTTAAATGTAACTTTTAGCTGAACAAATAATTTCTGTATAAGTAATAACTCTAGAAAAAATCATATTGAGACAACATGAAAAGGCTAGAAAATTTTTCAATTTGTAGTTGCTATAACTAATAAGGTATAGGTTTAAAAATAGTAGAATGAAAAAGATAGACATATAAAATTACGACATAATATCGATACAACCTCAGCCCCTCCCTAAACCTACATGCCGGCGCCCATCGTCAAAAGAATTAAAAAGTGGCGCACTGCAAATGGGTTGCAAAAAATCGAATGAAAACCATCAAAGTAACGTTATTACGACCGGCTTTGAGTTCGGATTACTCTCCTGTTATTGCTACGAACCTACCTACAATATTTTTGGAAGCAAAATTCTGCCAGGTCAGATTTTCTTAATAGATGATGATGAAATTAATATGTGACATTAATTACATCTTTACTTAGCAGTTAATATTTATAATTATCTAGTAGTTATTATAGTTTTAGTAGATTTTTCGCCAAGATGAATGCAGATTAAATTCCCGAAACAAATTGAAGAAACTTGAACAATAAGGAATAAAGTACAATGAATGAACGAAGTGTGCTAACATTAGAATCTTTCTGCTTTCTCTGCTATGAGGAAACCAAAAACTATTGTAAATGAAGTACAAAACTACAACCCACAATCCTGAGTATGTTTATAGTTGAAAAATTGTAATTTTTAATATAATTTTTCTCGTTTTTACGAGGTCTTCGTGACGCAGCAGCAGAGGGTCGATTTCTGCTAGGAGAAATGGACCGTTTTCTTAAGTAAGTAATCGAAATTTTAATTATAATACACAAAAAATTAAGATATGACAAAAACATTGAACACCGTTTAAATATAAATGTAGTTACATATTTATGGGTAAAAAGTAGCTAAATCGAGAGGACACATATGAATATGTTGGTTTTCAATAAAATAGTTCTGCGTGTTATAGCAAAAAATACTGTTTTAGAAAACGTATAAAATTTGGACGTATTAGGGATATGAACACTTCCCCTCTTGGAAATATCTAGCTAACAAGCCGTAATACGTTTTCTAAAAAAATATTTTTCTTTCGACTTTACTATTTAAAAATTTTGAAAATATATTAAAAATAGTTGTTTGAATATGGATGACTGAGAACTGAAAAAAAAAGTGAATAATATCCACATACTTTCGAAAGTGAATAATATCCACAGGGGATATCCTATAAGAAGGCTTGGTTTGTAGGTACAAGAGTTCGAAAGTAAATGGCACAGAAGTAGATGTTGACCCACACAACACCTGAAAATACTTTATTTGGACAGATGAAGTGACTTCTAACATTTTATTTTTTGATATTAATGAAAATCAGCTAGTAACATAAACTCTAAAAGAGCTAAAATTTTATGAATTTGTCTTTATAAATCTACACAGATTATGAATACTTCTAAACTTCTATCATAAAACTTCATAGATTTTAATCCGAACACCTTGTTTTATACAGATCAACATAAATTTATATCAATAATTATATTATTTCTGAATAATAAACCATTCGCTTCGGTAAAAATAAAACAAACGTTCAATCGCAAAAAAAATGGCAGACGCCAAGAAAAAAATGGCTTGTCTATGACCAACAATAGTCTTTATATCCGACAAAGGAATTACCGATGCTAGTACAGATAAATAATATTTTTCCATAGCCACCGTTTTGTTAGGTACAAAGAGTAAGCTTCAGCGATTATATATGTATACATTTTATACATAGTATTTTGACGCTGTATCCCACACACAGGATACGAATAGGGAGCCTAGTGCTAAAAAACCTCGTTTCCCACATTTCCGTGAAATATTCGAGACAAACAATAAATTGGCGAATCGTAAAGGGGTTTTCTACTAAAGTGAGGAAATAGAACTAAATTAATATAATCTCTCTCTCAACCGTCGAGCTTAAATTCATACGATGTTTCATTGCGAATGTTAACAAAATAGCAATTTATTTGTAAAAAGAACGCTTAATAGTTTTGACCTAAAAAATTTATGTCACGTGCTAGTAGTAAAAAAATTAAAAATAATTATGCGAAAAATAATAATAAGATACACAATTATAATTTTATGATATAATTTTAAAATCTTTTGATTGTATTACAAATGTAGACAACTTACACAAAATTTTATTTTAAACAGTTACCACAAATAAAAAAAACAAATATAACTACAGTATACAGTATACTAACTAAAATTTAAAATTTTCTCCATACTTGTACCACACAGAGGGTGCGCTAAGGGTGTTTCATACGAGTTATTAGCTCCTTTGTCGATGCTCCCATATCTCACGCTCGGCAGCGTGAGTGCCTTAGTATGACCGCCGCCCGTTTCAAGTGCTATTTGTTAATATAAGTTATTTTGTTGTTATTTTTTTATATTATTATTGTAATGATGATGGGGGAGATCGATACATTTTAAAAAAAAGTTTTTTAATTTTTACGCAGGAAAATTCGTGAAACTGCTTTATTATTATTTTTCAATGCAATGGTTCTCATTTATTTACCTTCTAAATTCACCTTCTCTCTCTATTTACTTTGTAAGTTGTGAGAGATTTATGAAGAAAAAAAGTGTAGGTACTTTTTCCTTATTCTATAAGCAAACGTAAAAACAGTTATTTCCACATGAATTATATACAAAACAAACCTAACGGGTCCACAAATGGAAAAAGCTGTAATAAATTAAAATAAACGGATTGCGTGCGCTTAATTTCACCAAACTGTATGTATTCTATGGTGCGTAAAATCGCAAATTTCGTCTGTTCCACAAAGATGGCCGTTTGACAGATGTAAAACCGCGCCAAAAACCCTTTGGGATCTGTCACATGGCAGATGGCGGTAATTTGAAATTTGCCAATTTTGTTGACCATCTCATTGTAGTGTAATGCAGTGTAATAATTGTTTTGATAGATAAAATATTTTGTAATAGTTATAATTAGGTTATCTTGGCTAGTAATTTGACGTATTGTCTATTTTCATAATGGCTAGATGGCTACTTTACTTTTCTCAATTTATGTTGAAATCGTTTTGAGTAAAAAAAATATATATTTACATAGATAATAGTATATTTTTAATAGTATTATAAGTATAGAGGTCAGTCAATGTGCAGGGACACAAGCTTACGACGGTGAACGCGAGAGGTTGTGGGTTCTATTCCCATTCGAGTAAATTAAATATTTAATATTTTCATTGCCATGTTCTGTTAACCTTCCGCCATTTAACACGCTATGCCTAAAAGGTGGGTACGGAAGTCTCTTAATAGGAACAAATTGTCTGGATCCCAAGATTTCGTATCCCGCTATTATCCCGCAAATTGTGCGGAATATGTGATAAAGTGTGAAGCTAAAGTTATAAGGCTGAAGTTTGTTTGGTTAATAGAACTAATTAATGAAACTACTGATTCAAACTGAATAATAACTTTTGTATAGGTTAGTCTATGACGACGACGACTACGACGAAAGCATCATTATATCACGTCAAATGTTTCAGCATAACCCATAACCCACAGCCCTTACGGTCAGAGTTACCCCGGCTACAGTCGGTTAGGTATAGTCCAGGCAAACGTTTCTACGCTTTTTAATACTTATATTTTAATCTAGTATCAAACTGGCAACTGGTATAAACATTCACTTTCCAACTGTCCCATAAGGGTGTCAATTATATTTATTTTTATTTTGTAACGACACTACGCCAGATTTCGGTGAACAAAATATATCACAACATCATTTATATCCATGGGGCGTGTAATTGGAGAAGGTACGGAATTTGTGAGTGGGTTATGACATTATACTTAATAGCTTCTATGTGTTTTGGAGGTGTTTTTGTGTATCTTTATTACTTCTAAATATTTTTAAAATACCATAATGGAATAATTTCTTGTGTTAATAAAAAGTTTAAAAAAAGTTAAACCCAAGAAAACTAACAACAAATTACAAAGCAATTAAAAAAAAATAAACCAGATTAATTGCTTGGTTAATACGTAGAATTGTATATTTTCGGATATACGAAGTAGCACTTTCCAATATTTCGTGGTCACGGGTATACTTTTAACGTAGGTAGAAATAGATTCTTTCCTGCGTTTAATACAGTTGAATAGATCGACTTAAAATGTGTAAAAAAACGCATAAAAACAACTTTTTTCACTATTATCAACTACTATCGGCCCTAACTTATTATGATATTATAGCCAAATTATATTATTTTCGAACAACTGTAGCTCTTGTATTTTATTCTGATATATTAAGTTAAAAGGTGTAAAGATATATTTAAATCAATTCAGTAGTTTTTGAGTGAAAGTAGAACAAGCATGTGCCGTGCCGTGTGATCCCGGCCTAGAATAGGATCATCCTGGTACTGGTGGGGTCGTAAGAGGCGACTAAAGTACGTGTGGTAGAGTCACGTCGCCAGCAATGGTAACACGCATGGGCAGACT
>DWAE01000003.1:0-39720 GCA_018237945.1 Heliconius sapho
TTATCTAAATCTATCTGTCGCCCGTACCAAATCGCAAAGACATTTAGTTGATGACGAAGTAGAGGAAAAACCAAAAAGAAATATATATTCAAAGTATGTACAAATAATACTCACTAATTGGTCGATTGGTGATTCCTTTAACTTTTTTATTCTCAATAACCTCTTCATCCTTGCTTTTCGATTTCTTCGGAACCTCATCCGAAACATCTGGAATAAACATTTTTATAAATTAATATATTGTGTATTTGACTACTCTGCACTTAGAACAATATGAAAAAAAAATATGCTATATTCTGCAAACGTTAAAGGAGAGAGAGAGAATCTAGTGTAAAAAATTCCATTCTTCATTTTTGACTTGAATTCCAGACGTTGCGTTTTGGCGGAGTTCAACACCGCGCCTTCTTTTACCAGTGCGAAGAAATGAAAACAATACATTCCGTTATATGTTTTTAAAAAGTATTTTTCTTTCCTAAGTGTAGAAAATAATACTTAAAAAATGAAAAAAAAAAATCTTTAAAATTATTTATTAATAATGTCAAAATTTAATAATCTCTAAAGGCTTTTTGCCAAAATTATTAAATTATTTTCCATTAAGTGTCCATTGTCTTGTCTCCAACGACGTTTATCTAATTCAGAGATCCGAGGGTTGTAATCTTATGAAATTTTAACGATAAATGATAGAGAATAGCCTTGTTTCGAATAATGAATAGTGTAGAAATTTGACTTTGATAATTATAAGCTACTGGTTGACATTATAAAGTACCAAGTATAGCCAAAACCGATTAAGTACATTACGAAATTTAATTTAGAAATAAAAACAATTGCTTCACGCTGCATCCCGCACACAGCAGGGTAGGGAGAGGAAACCTAGTGTTAAGACACTCTCTTCTCCACTTTCCGCCGATTACCGGAGGGCTTGCGTGTTGAGTGGCAGAATTCAACACGCCTCGAAATAAAAATATATATCTAAATACTGCATTTTCTGTTTGGAATCAATTTAATTTAGCACAAAAAAAAACTTTATTTATATTTTTTGTAAGTATAATTCGGTTTTTTTTAGGGGCGGGTAATCCTTTTCTCATCTGGTCCTCATCCTTTTCTCAAAAAAGGAAAAGCCTAGCCGTCTTAGCTCATTAACTTCACCTTCAAAAACAAAAAAATTTAAGTAAATCGATAAAATTTAATTATTTTATAGTATATTTTTAAAAAAGTTTAAGTAATTATATATAATACAATTTTTTTTAAATAGTAGTTAAAAAAATAAGTAATATAAAATAACTGAAAAATAGAAACTAAGCAATGCAATTAACATTCGCAGTTTTTTTTATCTTAAAAATATTTAAAATACACCTACTATTTTATATTTTATTCAAGTTCATATACGGTAAACTTTATGAAATTTCTATACAAACCAGCCTTGAGTCGTTTACTTTATTTACCGACTACATTTTATGTCTACAGAAATTTTGAAGACATTTCTTGTTTCATCTTATTATTTCTTTATTAAGTGAGTTAATTTTCTAAAAATATTGCTCAAATATAGATAGTTCTCGGAGTCACCAAAGTTATTGACACTTTTGTAAAAGACAATAAACATTGTTACTTTTTATCAATTATGTACTAGTTAATTTTCTGTTAGTTATTTATCTGTAAATTTTTTTTCAACAATGAAATAACATCTTTAGTATTATATACATCATTACAGCGAAACTTAAAGCTAATCTAATAAACCTAGCTAATATAATAATTCCCCTCAAAGGAAATCGAACCCATAACCGTAGTCCTAAATAACATTATACTTCTATATTGTTTTGTTATTTCCCACTTCGTTTTAATTTAAACAGTAACATAATAAGTTTCATGTCCTAACACGTTTATTGCATACATAAAATGCCTTCTGGTAATTTAATATATCGAAAGTTAGCAGCTTTTGATAGATGAAACGAAAATATTTGGGATAAGCCTTTGAAGTTTTGTAAAACCACAACACCCAAGTATATATGTATGTATAAATTTTGATAGTAAATTCTTGTTACGATATATGGATCGTTTAAGATCCTGAACTCCTTGCAAACTTTAAGGAAGTTGGTCATTATGAAGGTTTTAGTGAATGAGTAAATAAGGATCTTAAATAGATTTTTTTTAACATCGCTCGGTATCCCACATTTAGCATGGTAAGCAGTGGAAACCTGGACCTAGTGATAAGACACTACGCTTACATTAATGTAAGCGTAGTGTCTTACGATACTTCTGTTTCCCATTTCCCGCCAAATTATAGAGGCATTGCGTGTTGAATGGAAAGTTAATGCCGCGTTTTGCCTCGTTAGCAGAACGATAAAAATAAAATTTCTTTTCCCCGAGTGAGGATTGAACCCAAAGCCTTCACAATTGCAGTCACACCCTTGTGTTACCGGGCCACGACGGTCTCATATTATATTATATTATTGAGAGTTTTAAGATAAGAACAGTGGAAACTTATAAATGTTAACTTTTCAGTTAGGCATTAATACTTGAAACATTAACTACAAGCCTAACGGACTTCCGGTTACGCCGAAGAATTATTTCGAAGGTTCGAAAATGAAATTATGAAATTATATTTTTATTTTATTAGTTAATTTAATTATATATCGAATGAAATTATATTTTTTTCCAAATGGGGATCCCATTTGGAAAAAAATATAATTTCATTTCTCTTGTTCTGGTAAGTGTAACTGCAGCGGTGAGTTTCACCATTCAAAACGTTTTGACTCGAATTAAAGCGTTTAGAACTGAGAGCGTTGAAGCTCTTTTTTCTGTTGGATGTCAAGTTCTGGACTTTGCTCTCTCTGGTCCTCTACTATTCAGGAAAGGCAAAATACAACGATATGTTATACTATACTATAATGTGTTTATAATAATTAATTACTTATAAAGTCTCAAATTCGAAAATAAACTCAATTATCCTCTCAAAAGCTTTTATTGAATAAAGATTTTTGCTAAATAACAAAAACGCCGCCATTATGGCAAGACCTATAAAATTTCAATTTTATCTCCCATTAACATCTCATTGAAATCTTCGTTTTAGAGGTTATAAAATTAAGTGCCTCTTTATACAGATCATCTTATGTATATTTTATCCTTGAGAAATATAAATTTTACTCAAAAATAATAAATCGTCGGTTTTAAGTGTTATCCAAAAATGGTTTTTTTTTTAGATATTATTAATAAAATGGAAGGCCGTTATGACAAAGGCACAACAGCATCTGGCTGTAAAAGCTTTGGGGGTCGATTTCCACTTGTAATAAATTATTTAATACCTCACTCTGATGAGAGAATAAATCGCGGTGTTGAGTTCCACCACTGAATTAGCAATCTTCCGAAAATCAGAAAGTTTCCTTACTTTCTGATTTTCGAAATAAAATCGCGAATTAAAAAAAAATCATTCGCATTCACTTTTAAGATAGATACATCACTATCTTCGGAAAGATCTTCGTATAATGTTATAATTAGATATTTAAATATGTTATTGAATAATCTCGAGTCTCCTATAGCTGGAAGCCATTTTCTTTTCATATCATCCCCAAGTCTTGTCTTGACAGACAATGACGAAATATAAAAGTTTAACCTTTCTTTGATAAAAGAATAGTAGATAATGGTAGTATTTTATGTTAATAATTCAATTTAGAAACAAACTATAGTAAAATGTAGCGGTATTTAAATTATTACAAACTTGGCAATTTAAAGATTTTCATACGATAAACACAAGAAAATGATGCGTTCATGTATTTACATATGTCAGCAAATTGTATTTCAATTCTTCATTAATCGTAATAAATGTAACATTTCATTCTATCCTCTTTGAAAACTTTGTACGTAGAGTGGCGGGACTTAAGCTCAAATCATTTAATGACAATATGTCATTTCGACGTTTAGGAATCGAACCCACAACCGTCGCGTTACAGTTGGACGCTGTGTCACTCAGCCTCGACGTCATCTAAGAAATAGGAAAATCGAATATAAGAAAATGTTTAATTATTTCGATTTCCCAATTACTGTAATATTTGCTGTTTCAATAGTTAAATGTTTAGATTTAATTTCGGTTTGTTAAATATATATCTTCTAAGTCAGTTGTTTTCTCAGATTAAGGAAGATTATGTTTAACTAAATATTACTATTAATCAACACTTCAGTTGAACTCAATTTCCCTTAAAATATTCGTTATATCAATTTATACGAGATATTATCAATTATTGTTGAATTTTGAAATTTATTAGTAAAGCAATACTAAATGTAAATGATTAGATATAAAACAAGAGACCTGTCGTGGCGCAGGAGCACAAGCTTGTATGACAGTTTGTGAGTTGCGATTGCCACTCGAAGTAATGAAATATTTAATATTTCCATTTCTCGCCACTAAGTACGCAGTCACTCGTAAAATTCGAAGGAAGTGATTTAATGAGAGCGGCGTGTCCTTACACTAGGTTCCCAGGTTCCCTTTACCTACTCTGAAATATGCGGGGTACAGCATGACGATAAAAAAATATATAGAATAAGCTTTTAAGACCAATCTTCTTTATTGCTGTACACTTTATCCAGTATACTATGTGTAGACAGAACCTAGTGTTAAGAAACTTCGTTCTCCAAAATGATATTGAGTTTGAATTGACATTGTATGTTAAATGGTGAACCTCAACACCGTGTAATATCCGAAAGCGGTAATATTTTGTCCGTTTGTTTTGTGCAGTACACAAAATATATAGAAAAAACACATTATAACATATATCAGTTGCTGATCCCGTACAGCAGGGTAGGCAGAGGGAACCTAATATTAAGGACACTCCGTGTCACGCCGACACGTCGAATTCTGGAGGCATTGCATGCTGAGTGGCGGAACTCGCCGAGAGAAATGAGCCGCGCTTCGTCTCTACACCAGAGCGAAAAAATAGAAATATAAATTATAACATATAGTCTATTAACAAAACACTTATTTTAAAAATATATATAAAAAAATTACTGGTTATTTCATTTATAGATAAACCCCTTTCGTTTAACCTCGGTACCGGTTAGTTATTTTGTGGGAGCTCTTTGTTTTTTATAAATTCCAAATGAATGATGTTTTAACATAATATGACCTGAATATTTATGAAATTTTTGTGTACATTTACTTTTATTAGCCTTTTCATAACCAGACGATTGTTCAATATCGTACAAAAGTTTGCTAGGTCAGGATAAAAATAGAGTAAGTATGATAATAGATGAGCTAAAATGTTTTTTTTCTGATGCTCTGTCAAATTAAAAGAAAATCACATCAAACTAGTGGCTGCCCGTAAATTTGAAAAACGTCAAATCCCGTTTTTTCCCGTTCCCGTAAGAATTTCGAAAAAATCACTCTCTAAATTGCTGCTTTCTACGCCGCGTAGTTTCGGCTTTGCATTGTCTGTCAATCTCTAAGTAATAAGAGCGTAAAATGTATAGACGATTGGTACATTCTTTCAAAGATGTGGCCTAATTGGCTAATAAATCTGTAGGGCCTATACACAACGTCTCAGTAAACGGAAAATCTTTCTAAAACACAGTTTTTTCATAATACATAATACAAAATCAGCTCTACGGATACACGGTTAAGTACGTCAGATTCCAAATTAAGCAACGAATTTTCGAATTTCTCTCAAAGACAAAGTGATTACATAAGTGGCCATAGCGCAGAAGCACAAGCATTGCTATACGCGCTACAGGTTGTGAATTCGATTCCCACCCGAGGAAATGAAATATTAAATATTTTAATTTAAATTAACGAGGCAATGCGCAGTTTCAAGTTCAGCCACGCAATGCCTCCGAAATTCGCCGTTAAGTGGGGACCGGAAGTATCCTGATAGGAGCAGTGTCTTAATATCTGTATATGTGCGGGATACAGAGAGAAGCTAAAAAAAAGAAGAATTAGAGTAAAGTCAAACCTATTCACAAGGGCAAAATCACGAACAGAAAACTAGCAATAATTATTAATATCTAAACAAGCAAAAATGAATAAAATTGAAATAAATTTTCACAAAAGTAGAATATTATTGTCATAAATCGCAAAGATTTCACCCGCACGAGATGGAAATAGCTGAAGCGGAATTCTTTCTTGATGAAAGTCGGAAACTTGGTCTCGAACTGCGCTAATTACAAGAATCACGATACGTACAGCCGATATTATACAAAGATATTATATTGTGAAATGGTTAGGAGTTAAGATAACTATTATGCAAACTGAACATGCTAATATAATAATTATAATCTTATCTATATCTATAAAACATGGGAAGAGGTGAGTGATATCAAAGTGAACTTTAGCAAAGTCAGAGCAAAATTGAATAAATAATTAATTGCTCAAAATTTTAAGTTTCAAGTTACACAACACTAATACTATATTAATCAGATGAATTAAATTGATATGTATTTCATATTTATTTGAAGGTAACTTCGATGGTTTTAAATATTTAACTATAAATATAAGTAAAGAACCAAAGAACAACTTAACTCAGGTTTTTCAAATAATTCCAAAACGTAATGTATGCTGTAAGCTTTTATTTCTTTAGGGGTAAGTTTCTTTTCTTCTTGTTTGCTTACCCTGCATAACGCGGGATACATCAACGTGAGGTTAAAAAAGTAATATGATTTTGTTATATATAAATTTACACCTAACTGCTACATTATTTTATTTTGAATAAGTAAATGCGTGTAAACTGGCGAAACTCAACGCTGCACGTTGTCATGTTACTAGAAAAATGAACAGAGCGGACATCGATCCCATAATAGCCGCATTTACAGACCATACCACGATCGCTTTAACTACTACATACAGATTCAATGAACCTTATTTTTAACATTTTTAAAATGTTATTCTACACTTAGTTAAAAAAATATTTAGAAACGTATAAAAAATTAACGTAGCGAGATTTGAACCCGGACCTCTTGGAAACCAAATATTAGACGATTTCTAAGAGGCGTGGGTTACCATTGAACCCTTTTATCAATATTACTATCAACAAACTCATGCACTCTACTAATAACTGTAATAAGCTGTCACGATACTGATCGTAATTGTATCTTATTTACCTTTTACTTTTAACAACTTATCTTATCTTATGTTTGTCTATTCTATCGTGAAAAATCTTCACGCTTTTCTTTGTAAAAATATTATAATAATTATTATATATACAGTTGTAACTCAATAGACGGATCAACGGGTGCCTGTTGTTAGCCGATTTTCAGTGGTTCGGCAGATATATTTGATAATTTGTGTTTTTGCAAAAAAAAAATGATTCTTGAGGAAAAGACAGCCTGACTGTTGAGTCTGCCCTCGTGATTTTCTTCTCTCAATATAGCTCAAAAGTAGACCTTTTGTATAATGTATTATAACATTTCAACTCTATTGGCTAATAAATATTGGAAATTTGGATGGAAACAAAAATTGTTTTTAAATAAACTACATTTTATCAATTTTTTTAACTAGAAACTACTAGTATTAGTATAGAATTTTTTTGCCATTGTTACATGTGTACAACATGTCAACAGAGCTTAATTGGTACCAACGCTAAAAAATTCAATCTAAACATTACGAAAAATATTAATTGAATAAGTAATTTATGAATATTCCGTCTATTTGGGTTTTTTCTACTACTATTATTGAAAATTGAATTCTCAGAAAATCTGGGTCTGATATAATTTGTGATATTGTCTATAGCTCTCTTAAGTCAATATCATATAAAACTAGGCTAAATAATTAATAATAGAATGTGCTTTTCTCTTAATAAATTTCCATTCAATTATATCAAAGTGTATATTTTCGTAGACAAAATCATATATAATCATCAATCATACAATATTACTTAATGCACAGATAAGTTAAAATAATTAAAATATTTTTTTTCTGGCACGTGGCAATGCCATAATCAATGTTATATAGTTCACATTACAAAGTTTTTATAGTTTTAATTTTTATATTTGAAAACAAGTGTATTCGAGTTTCATTTTTAAATTTTTACGTAATCTTAACGTACGATCAAAATTATTAACATAATCTTACCTTTAGCACTTCTGTTTTCAAATACTTCTAAGTCCATAGCGTCACTCCTGTCTTCCGGATTGGAAAATCTGAACGTAAAGTCGTTCCAGTCGAAACTGATCGCGTGCGTGGTTATCAGCCTGGTCAACGGGTCCTGGCCAGACCGCGCCTGTCTGTTACCACTTATAGGTTCTATAGTGATTAAATCAAAAAGCCTAACAGCCTTATTCTCTTTCATACTCCTAGCAAACTGTCTAACCATATCGTCGATACACGTTGCGTTATCAGAACATTTCAGTTCAACAACTGCCGCCTGTCCCGTCTGTAAAAGCGCGAACGCTACGATATAAATCAAGGATATCATATTTGTTCACTATGTCCCTATCACCAGCACTTGTTCAATCCATTTGTGGGTCACACCACCAAACCACCCGCATCGGTGGTTACTTCGTCAATAAGTTCTACGTTCATCCGCCTATGATTTTTATTCTTGGTCACGCTACGCTTCCATCCATATACCGTGTGCGGAGTTTTTTTTTTCATGACTTTATGTGTGTGTTCCTTTTTATATGAAACGGTTTTTCTGTGTCTATTGTTGTGTAGATTTTATTAGTGTTCAATTAAGGTGTATTGTCGATTGGTGAACATTTAGCATTATGCATTTAATAGTTACATTTAGTGAGTATCAATTGGTATTTTACTTTCAAACGTAGCGTTTGCAAATTAATATTTCTAATTATTTTTTTGAATTAACGTAGCATAAAAATAGCTGGTTTATAAATTCCAGATGAAAGAAAGCTTACAATAATATAAAAAATACAGCAAACGAAACGCAGTGTTTTTATTTTGCTTTAAGCTTCATTTCACGTATCCGAAAACCTAGGGCAAAGACATTCTGTTCACTGCATTCTGACAAAATAATATAATACAGAACTATCTATGCGTATGTGTATAGCAGTGATAATTTATTTTTATATATTTTATATATATAAAAATACAGAGGCCAGTTAAGGTGTTTGGGCACAAAGTGTGACTGTAAAACCGACTGGTTGTGAGTTTGATCCCCACTCGAAGTAATGAAATATTTACTTAAATTTATATTTCCATTTCTTCTTCTAAACAAAGCACAGCGTTGAGTTCTGCCACTTAACACGCGCATGCATGCCTCCAGAATTCCCCAGAACTCCAGAAACTAGGTTCCCTCTGCCTACCCTGGCGTGTGCGGGATACAGCGTGAAGCTGTTTTATTTTATTTTAAATATATATTATATACAGTAGCAGATTCATAATATTAATTATATCACGAATGTTAATTATAAATTTAACAGAAAATAATATACAAAGATGAAATACTAAAATTGGACATACTAAAATTGGACACAGTAAATTGGATGTTCGAGAGAGCCTGCACATGTTTAATACGTGATAATACCAATTCCCTTAGAACGTTTCATTTCCAGTGATAGCTCCAGCAGGTAATCTAGTCCTACAATACAGCGCAGCGTGTGGGATTCCGTACTTCAGTAGTAATGGCGTTCGAAATGCTTTGCCTAATACTAATAAATTGAGTTGTAGATCATTTTGGACATGGCCGTCTCGTTAGGTTTTGAGTTCAAATCTCGTTAAATATTTTACTTAAGCATAATTAACTAATATCATTGTTATATAAAAAATTAAACAACATAATGTTGTTTAATTTTTTTTACTATAAGTTTTTTTTTGGGCCGAGGTATGTGGAGTTGAGTGCTGAAATGATATCAGGTTCTGTTTCACAAAACGAAACATACAAATTTTTCGGTAGTATTCAATATGGAAAATTCTTTATACAGTAGGTAAAAATAACATGACAAATTTCACAATTCTAGAGACATCCTCTTTCCTTCTTCCCATCCGCATTTACCTGAAAATATAACTTTTTATATATACTTAATTTTTTTTAAATATCATATTACATGGAATTCGCATCAACCATTATACGTAGATACACATTATTAGCAATATTAAATAAAAACAGTTTATATTTATCATTTTTGATGTTTTCCTAGAAACAAAATCTTACACAAATATCATAAAAATAATATTAATAATTCTAATAAATTTTCAGTCGAATGAAAGTTTCACAGACTATATATTCTTCGACATTTATTTGCAGACGCTACACACATGATTAAACAAATGAACCATTTCTATTTGATAACCACGCATATAAGTTATCAAAAAATTGTAAGAGCATTAACGAATTGCTTCAAATTGAATTCGAATATCCTTAATATATATTAATTATAATAAAGTTTTTTTCAGCTTCACGCTTCCCGCACGTATCAGGGTAGACGGAGTCTAGTGTTAAGAACCACCGGTACCCCCCTTTTACCGAATTCTGGAGGCGTTGTGCGTTGAGTGGCCGCACTAAACGCCACGCTTTGCCTCGACACCACAGCGAAAAAATAAAATGCAAATAAATAAAAATATTAAATTGCCTCGAGTGGGAATCAAACCCACGATCTGTCGTGTTTATAGTCACTCGCTTGTGCCACTGTGCTACGATTGGCCTCAATGGAGTTTCAAAAATGACTTATTTCCTCTGATTGGGTGTTGAACACAAAAATATTCTAATCTAGCTTCATGCTGTATCCCTAGTGGGGTAGTCAGAAGAAACAGAGAGACAAATGCCACAGTCTCTGCATACCTCTTTCGCCTCGTCCATTGTCATCAACCTCTTCATACATGCCTTCCGGGCAGTCCTCATACTTTTTACGTGACCTCCAGTTTCTTTGATACTGTGTTTTCGAACATCAACCGAGGTCCACCCCTACCTCGTCCTACCCATTCTTTCGTGACTCATTTGTTAGATGTGCCCAAACCAGCTCAGCACTTTCTTCTTCATTCACACCGTGACATCCTTGCTAGTGCCTGCCATTCTGTGTATCTCTTCATTGCAGATTCAATCAAGTAAGTTGACTCCGCTTATCCTACGAAGAGAGCATCTCCACGGCATTCATCTTTCTTTCATTCTCCTTCTGTAATACCCACATTTCGCAGCCCTATAACAGCGTCGGTATCAACACTGCATTGTGTACGGCCAAACGTGCAGCTGTGCTGACGTTTCGTCGTCTCATTAACGCTACTAAGGCACCATTAACCCTATTTACCGGTAGATATACGCCTTACAATACAAAAAAAGATAATATTATTAAAAAAAAACACGCAGCTTCACACTTTTTCCGCTTATGGAACTTAATGTTAGGACACTCCGTTTCCTACTTGCCCAGACATTGCATTTTGAGTGACAAAGGCAACTATCGCCGCTCTTTGTCTATGGGAGCGCGGAAATGATTATAAATCAAATATTATGGTTATAATTCAAATATAATGATAATAAATAAAATATAATCAATCTTATGTTCGGTACGGAGTGTCTTAACACTAGTTTTCCAAGTTCCCTCTGTAAGATACAATTTCAAAAAATAAGAAGATTTGCAAATTATTTTTTAGTTTCTCAAGAAATAGTTTACTTCTATTATATTCCATCCTAGCGCTAAATAATTTTACTTTGAATAAATATTACTTACTGGTTTAATAAAATAATGGATTTTTCTTTTTCTCCTTATCACCATGCATGTCTGTAGATTACCATGACGGAATTTATTAATACTTAAAAAAACATAAATTTCTGTTAAAATTGCATTTATTCCTTATTGGTTACTTGGACACCCCAGATAAGCTTGAAAAACTATAGCAATCTAGCCGATAAGAAGCCTATAGCTCGTATTAAACATGTAGGAACACGATTTAATCCTATTTTTAGGGTTTCGTACCTTAAAAGGAAAATCTCATAGGATGACTTTGTCTTACGTTTGTCCCTCTGTCAAGACAATTTATCTCTAGAGCGTGTAGCGTGGAGTTTATAAAGCTCAATGAATATCAAATATTCAGGTTTATAGTTCATTGAAGCACAGAAAAAATCAAGTTTCTAAGTCATCGCAATGAAATGATAGGATCGTTTTAGGTTGCATTTATGCATCGTTTTTACTGTATTTTGTATTAAAAAATTAAAACTTATAGTACTTACCGTGGACTTTCTGTTATTAAATTTTTCGCGAAGTGAGAATTTCAATTTAGGAAAAAATCTACATTTATAGGTAGATATTTCATAGAAAGACTTATATTAATAGTTTATTTCCACAAAATGAGTTCAAACTTAAGATTGCCTGAATTTTGGCTGGAAATTTAACCCTTAGCTTATTAGTTGTTATTTTTGGCAACGTAATTGGAGTTGAGGGTCAAAAATGACCCCAACAGAGTTTCAACGTATCATTTTAAAACGATTAATATATTTTTAATTTCTCTTTTTATTTTATATAGCACTTCTTATTGACTGATTGACTTATTGGCTAATTAATTATCAAGTTTTTACATATTTTGTAGTATAAACGATTTATTTTTTAACTATTTGAACATTTTTTAAGGTTCAAAAAAAAAATTGTGACACTATTACTCTATCACTACTACAAAAGCCCTTATTCAATAGAAAAAATAAAAATAACATAGAAACTTTTACTTATATATTATATAATGTAAATAGCAAAAATTAGGGACACCTCTTGAGATCAACTAATACATAAAAAATTACAACATTAAATTATACTCCTCAAAAAATTTAACCGCCTTAGTTCCATATTTGATACATGTTACATTTATGGTACTATGTTCTTTACCAATGAATGATAAACACTTGCTACACCTAAACTTCAGGAGTCAGTATCATTATCTCTCTTCTGTTCATCAGCCTCAGAACAGGTGAGTCCTTTAGCTTCTTTACGGTCGCTGATATCTTCATCTACACAGACAGATACTGCGGTATCACAGAAGGATTCTGAATTTGTTCCATCACTTTTGTCTTCTAGCAATTATACAATATGTTCGTCCTCAGAGAAACCAGCTATAATGTTAATATATTATTGTTAAAAGTAAAAAAAAATGTCAAAATGAATGAACAATAATACAACCATTTTCGGAGTCGGAGGTCATTTTTGACCCCATGAGAGTATATACCTCTTCTTCCAGGAATGTTGGAGCGACGCGCGTCCTTCACCCGCTGCAACCCGCGATGCAATCAGATTACTCGATTGCGTATGATTATAGGGCTTAGAACTCGGAAATTATAACGTGAAATTCGACACGCGGGGTCAGTTATGACCTCCGACTTTACCGAAGGGTTAATTTATATAACAGGTTAAAACTATTACAAACTTATAATTAATAATATTTCATTTAATAGAAAATGGGTGCATGCGCTCGCAAACTTAAATTTCTAAACTTTTATCGGTTGTACTTCTCTTTGAACTACAATCCTGAACGATTGGCGTATCCAACCGTTTGACCGTTTTTATTTTATAATATTCATGTGAATTAACAAAAAAATAAATTTAATTTTATAGTAAAAAAATGCTATTTTTGTATTGTTTTATTAGAATGATTTATTATCTTCCAACTTTAATTATATTATACCTAATGAAGCATACCTTAAAAGGGTGCTAAACATTTTGTTAAATTGTTAATGATAAACTACTGTACTTGTCACATAAAAACTGGCAGACACATCTGCTTTCAATTACTTATCATTATAGTAACAAGTTAAATTCAAATAATTTCATTATATTATAAATAAGCAGTTACAAGTAAAATAAATACTAATAGCAAGTCAAAGCAAAGTAAATATTAATAGCCGTAGCTTCTTACTAAAATTTATTTCAAGAAAGAGTTGAACCTGGTATATCATTGTAGAATTATTATTGTATCAGCTGGTGTTCATTTGTTTCGTACAGTAAGATAGACAAAGAAATCTGTAGTCAAAACACTCAGTCAAAATACAGCACAAGAACCAGACGCCTTGCCGAAGCAGGAAATGAAAATAATAAACTTCCCCGTATCATGATCGACTTCACTACCATCGCGTTAAAAATCCACTACGTTCTACTGCGCCACGATAGCCTAAACATAAAAAGTAAATGATAATAATTCATAAATTATACAGAACACCAAATGTACCATTAAAATATAATCCTTTAGACAGATAGCTATCAATTAAGAAAACTGGGTATTTAAGTCTCATATGAGTATGATTTACACAGACGATTAATTTATATTTCGTTTCGTTTCTTCGTTCCAGTGCAGAGGCGAAACGCGGCGTTGAGTTCTACCACTCAACGTGGGAACAGAATGTCTTGACACTAGGTTCCCTCTGCCTACCCTGCTGTGTGCGGGATACAGCGTGAAGCTGTATTAATTTAAATATATTAAACACAGTATTGAGTGATTAATTAGGAAGTGTAAATAGTGCAGGAACAAAAGTTGGCACGACAAGTGTATACTAATGGACGATTTCCTAGCTCAAACAATAAAAATGTAATAGATAGTATATATATTTTTTTTAATACTGCATGTTTATATATATGAATATTCTCATAATGAAACGAAATTTTTTTTAGGTCCTTTTGTTGTTATAACTTGATGTAGAGCCATAAAGTTAATTTCACTCTGGATGTGTATTTTACGTAGGTGCCATAAAATATACATTATCAAACAGCGTTTTCATTATTTGAACTGCTATATACACCATACATATAAAGTACATCTTTATTGTGGAGAAGATGGAGAAAACCGAGCTTTCACCACATTCTCTACTTTCCGATAATTTAGATAATTATCGATTTAGACATTTCATGATACTTTATTATTTATGGAATTTATGGAATTTAAAAGCACATTTTATTTAACTAATAAAACTATAACAAAATTATAAATAGATATTTAGTGGTTCGTAATGGTTTTTTTAATGTTTATACATTTTTTAAATAATCAATTGGACCAGTTCCAATTTGTGGCACAGGAGCACAAATGTATTACTGTAAATGCCACAAATTGTGGGTTCCATTTCCACTCGAGGAAATGAAATATTTTTATTGATAATAGATAATTAAAAATATGATATATAAGTGTATATAAATTTAAGTAAGTATATTATAATGTATAGTAGCATTTCTATAATAACTAGTAATCTTTGATACCAATCAAGTGATGCGTAACCAGGCTCGTGCATACTTATTCTGTTACTTTTCCGTTACCTTACGGAAACTATAAAAAAGTTAAGTCATTTTTACCTTTTAAAAATACTGTCTTTTTTTCGAACTTGTACTATGCTATTAGATCTAGTGGCCTATAGGTATATATGTATACTGTATAGGCTTTATTGGGATGGTCTTGCTAGAACAACTCTGACACTGGTATTATCTATGTAAGTACATATATTAATAGAGTTAGATTAGAGACTTAGAGAGACTGGCCTCTATCATTTATGTATATTAATGGATTTAAATGCAAGTTTAACTTTAAAAAGGAAATATTTTGTTTTATTTAATTTTAAATAGAACATAATTTGTGCCTACTACATGTAGGCAGAGGGAACCTAATGTTAAGATACTCCGCTCCCCACTTTTTCACATTTAAGTGGCTAAATCAACGCCTTGCAAAGCGAAGAAAAGAAAATATTAAATAGATATTTTATTTCCTAGAGTGGGAATCAAACTTACAATCTGTTGAGCTTATAGTCACACGCTTCGCATCGCTGCCAAGACTGGCCTCTATCTTTTATTAATGACGGTTACTAAAAGTCAAATAAATATATTTATATATTCTTTATTATACTAAGTAATAAAGATTGATGGGTTGGAATCAGGAAGTGGACAAAATCAGAAGCGGAGATAAGCAGGAAATGAGGATTATTATTTATGTCGGCAAAGTCAGATTGGCAGCCAAATAAGTTGAGATGAAATATACTTACGTTATATTTTGTATATTACAATTAATTATGTATGTACATATAATTTTCATTTTGAAAGCTATGTTTAAAATATGAAATATTCGGCAGAACGTGGGGAACGGAGTTAAAACACTAGGTTCCCTCTGCCTACCCTGCTGTGTGCGGGATACAGCGTAAAGCTATTTTTTTTAAATAACTAATTTATCCATTGCCTACGTCCTATAAAAAAATGATATTATATTTGTTTACATTCTTCAATTTTAACTTATTCAAAAAGGTTGCCTTGCGGGGCCTAGCGCAATATTTTGATTTTACTTTGCCATGAAAACTAAAATTATAATACTATTTAGAAAACGAATAAAAAATGATGATGAATTTTTTTGCGACTGTAAGCGCAAAGTTTGTGGGTTCGATTTCCATTCAGGGGAATGAAATATTTAATATTTTTAACACGCAAAGCGTATTACACTCTGGCAACGAGGCAAAGCGCGACATTGAGTACCGCCCATCAAAACGCAATACCTCAAGAATTCGGCGGAAAGGTCTCCCTTAAAGTGTCTTAACGCAAACGGAGTCTTAGCACTAGGTTTTCAGGTTCACTCTGCACGGCAGCGGAACGCAAAAAAACATAGAGTACAGTATACTATTATAAGTAGAAGGTGAATTCAAGACCATCGCATTTACTTCCAATGTTAGCATCATATCCAGTCATATTAAGATATTTTTAAAATAATACGAAAAATATATTAAAAAAACGGTTAAGTTCGAGTTGGACTCGCCTGCCGAGGCTTCCGTACCAATTTTAAGACCGTAGATTTAAACACTGTACAAGTTATAAACGTTGACAAACTTAAGTTTGTGGCCGTGTGTATATAGAATTACATACAAAAATGCAGCAAAATCGATGCATTTATCCTCATATCTTTTGATTGCATTGAGTTAGAAGCAATTTTTTTTTCTGTGCTTTAGACGAGATATTTGTGTAATTTTAGCATGATTCCACGAGAGCTCGAGATACAATAAAGTGATACTATAAGGGTTCCGTTTTTAATTTTTGAGTTACCTCAAATCCTTAAAATAATATATATAGCCAAAATACACGAATTTTTTCAAAATTTTATTTATTATTGTTAAAAATCGAAATAGTGTAATTATTATATATAACTATTGTCTATTATATATAACTAACTTTAACTATTGTCGTAACTAAATTGTATAACAACTTAACTATTATAAATTCACTGTCTATACTCTCTAATACAAGAATTTATTGGAAAGGGAAAGAGCTACTACTTACTTAATATTATTTAAATACGAGTGAAAGGGACAAATATTGGTTTGTCTGTGAATTGAATTTTGATAGTGAAAGTGTAACGTAGAAAGCCAAATTGAGTTTTCAGTTTTTTTTCCTTCATTTTCATTTCATTCAATGGTATTGAGAATCGACAGCGAGTTTGTTTTTTAATCGAAAGTTCTTGAAAGATATATTAGCTTAGATTTATAAGAACAATTTAAGAATACGATATAAGGAGAACGGAGAGTCTGAAACACAATGTAATACGTAAATCTATACTTCTATAAGATTATAAGGATGTTGAGTTACGTTACGTATAAAAATAACATATTATTTAAATATTTGTTTTTTAGCTTTACAAATATTCGAGACATTGCTTGTTGAGTGGTGGAACTCAACGCAGCACTTCAGATACATAACTACTATGCTACGACAGTCTCACACTTCCGAGCATATATTTAGTAAAATCCTATCATCTATATACAAACAAAATTATTAATTCACACTTAAAACACCTAATCTACATAATCAAATGACAGAATTCACACAAAACAGCCGTTAAGACGGTTAGGCAGGCTTTACAAAGGATCACTCCATGTCATCGGAGACAAGACAAGACAAGGCAAGACAAGACAATGAGGGTACTACGAGCGGAAAGACGATGTCAACGTTGTTTTGTTACAGCTGTCTTTATTTTCTTCTGTTTTTGGATGTATAGTATTTTATATTTTTTTATGATTAGGATGTTTTGATTTTTCTTCGGCACCCACCATGTAATGTTCAAGATATTGCTTACAATGACATATTTCTAACATATATGTAGGTAGGTTTATCATATAAGCATTAATAGAATCTAGACACACGGCAGCATGTCGAGCCAAGTTAAAAAAAAGTAACGTGTCATAGTAGTGGTTTGGTTAATATTACCTACATACATGTGGGTAACATTACCCAAATCTTTACGAGGTACTTTCCCCTCCCTTCAAAATTTGCAGCTATTTAATAAACAAACAATGAATTTGGAACATTTACTTTCTGTCGAGTTTTCGAGGCATTGCGTATTGAACTCAACGACGCACTGCCTTGTTGCCAATGGCGAGTAAATATTAAATAATTAATTCCTTTAAGTGTGAATCCAACCCTACACATTTACAGTCTCACGATGTTGCCATTCCATCACGACGAGTATGATGCAAATAATTAAATAAAACACAAATTGTAGCTAATTTAAAATTATTGATATTTTAATAAAAACAATCTTTTACTTATAATAATAATTAATTCTTGTACTTGTAATTTTTTTATAAAAATAATCATAGTCAATCGAAAACATAAATGACAAAAATAATTTTCAATTCAAATTAGTGGTTCTTAAGATCAGCGCTTTTAAACAAACAAACTTTTCACCATTGTAATATTGGTAAAAATAAATAATAACAATATATAATAAATTGTATACAGATTATACAAAATATCATGTTTGATTTATAGTATCTAACAAAAAAAGTAATAACAAGAAGAATTTTAAGCCTCAATCATCGGACGTTGTAACATCTATCTTTCGAGTATACATAATTTATTATAAGGAAACACATTTTCCTTTTGATTTACTCGAGTAAAAATTTTCGCTTTTTTCTTCTCTTTAATAAACTCGCCTTTTATGAACATTTGTGTTTCATGTCGAAGAAAACCTAAACAAATTAATTCGTTTTGAATTTTGATCATACTCAGCCAGTTTCTAACGCCTGTATTTGTAAATCGCTCTCAACTCTGATATCGAACTTCAAATGCCGTTTCTATTAACATATATAATTTATGAATGAAAACAGCACCTCAAGATCGATCTCAGCATTTGCCTTTTTACCTTCACTTTACATTAATTCCGTATGATGATGATGATACAAATAAGTAGATATATAGCAGAACTACCTAGTGCTAACACATTCCGTTCCCCACTTTCGATCAGAACTTGAGACATCGTGTGACGAGCGACTGAAATTAACTCCACGCTTGGTCCTGCCATAGATACATCCCACTGCTCCACGACGATTTTAAATTTACAAATGAGTGAACATATTACACGTAGTAACATATTGAGAAAAAATTAACATAATTATTTATGTTATAACAATTTTGTTGAACAATATACTTTATATTGATTAAACTTTTTTATTTATAATGCTATTGAAATGAAATAAAGTGTATAGTTGCTTTATGCACATTAATCGACTAGCGGACACGCGCAGCTTCGCCCGCTTATTTACGACTTTATACTCTTAAAAATATTTCACTGAGTAGATGTTTCGTAGCTTATTACAATTCACCCTGAATATTTTAAAGAGTCTGAATATCAACTTTTATGAAAATTTTTCATACAAACTTTCAACCCCTATTTCAGTTTTTCAGGGTTAGAATTTTTCAAAATCACTTCTAAGTGGATGTTCACATTATGAATATTCTTAATTATCTGTCCAAATTTCAAGTTTCTATCATCATCAGTTACGGGTGTATGTTCGTCTATACCTTAGTCAGTGCCTTATAAACGATTTTCTTATATATCTAGCATGTCCAGCGAGCGATGAGTTACCTACTATGATATTTTGTATATTGAAAATGCTAAGGACAAATACCAATCAAAAAATATATTTTTCGTTAGCTTTATGGTTTACGAATGGAAAGGAGAATCTTTCAATCCGTTTTAGAGATTTTACTTGGATTTTATTAATGGAAAAAAGCAAGGCGAACGAGCATACGAGCCCACGACTCCGTGAAACACCAAAGAAGCTACAGGTGCGTTGCTGGACTTTGAGATGCGCTTTTTCAAGGTACTCTTGTCATATCGACCTGGAAACACTGCCGCAGGTACGCCATTCCACAATTGCCTGGCGCGTGCAAGGAAGTTTCTACGAAATCGTATTGCGGACGGCGAAGCTTAACTTCGCATTTTGACTAACTAGTATGGGAAAATACTATAATTAAAACATAAATACTTAACATAGTAGAATTCGTTCCTATAACTAATGCGTCAACAGCTTTTGTTGGACGGCAGAGTAAAATTTATTGTTATATTTTATTTCTAACATATGGATATTTTTTTTTTATTTAATTCTAGTATATTAAGTTAGCGGATCAGTGAACCGAAAATCAATTTCACATCCGCTGCTGTATTCAGATGACTGTAGTTTCAATAAAAAATATTACGTTATATTATATAGTACTTAAAATAATGTGAATAATAGGACTAGCCTATTGCTTCTATAATTGTAGATAGTGACCATGTTTGCAAAACTAACATTGGTTTTGAGCTTATCGCTGTATCACGCACATAACAAGCTGGCACGCACAGGCAACCTGAGAGCATAGTGATAAGACACTCAGTTCCAAGTGAGACACTTCCGTTCTCCCCTTTCCTCCACATTCTCGAAGAATTACATGTTGTATGGGGGAACTCAGCGCCGCGCTTTGGAAAGCTTTGGAAAGGGAACGAGGAAACATTTCTTTCCAAGTGGAAATCAAACCCACAACCATCGCGTTTGCAGTTGTTATAAAATTTTCATATTAAAATAAAAAACCATAACAGAGAAATCTATCTAGCCCTTTCATTTATAAGTCACTTATTACAAAAAGAATAAAAATACCTATGCGTATATTTAGTGCCGCCGGCGAAAACTTTAATCATTTAAAATGAACATAACGCTTTCTAGATGTGAACGTTTAAATTTTTTTTTTCTTTCTAATGTACTAAAATTTAAAAATATAAAAAATATAATGCCGACAAATAATGGAAAACTAAAATTGGAAATTAACTTTTAAAATATTTACTGTAATAACAAAATTATAAATTTAATGAATTTTTAATTATATTGTAAGTTTCGGTGTAATTCGAACAAATGGATTTAAATTACATTTTTTAATTATATTAATTTTAAATGATAATGAAATATATTTAAAGTAAAATTGAATAGATTTTTTATTTTGTTGTATTTTATTAGTTATTAATATTTACAAATCTTGAAAAAGTAGCTCCACGCTTTTCTTGCATAGTAAGACAGACATAAAGAACTTAGTGTTAAGACATTTTGCTTCCCACTTTCCACAATATTTTCAACATATTGTGCATTAGGCGTAACTCAACACCGCCGTTTATCAACCAGAGTCGAGAAATGAAAATAAGTTAATATAAACATAATGATTACCACAAATGAGAACCGAACCCACAACTATTGTGCTTACTGCCAGATGCTACTTAAAGGTGTATTTTTTTAAGCTTCACACTGTATCCCTTACATAGCAAATAGACAGAGGTAACCTGGGAACCTAGTGCACTTCGTTCTTCATTTTTCCTCAATATACTTACACCATGTAACACACAAGTATATAAAATAAATCAGGAAAAATAAAGCCACTTCTAGATTTATTGGCTAGTAATATCTACAAATATAAGGTATTGTTTTAGTTTTATTTCATCGGATTCAATGTCGTGCGCTCGTCAGGCGTTATTCTGCAACTTTTAGAAAGTATATGATGTAATAATTTACATTCGAGCACTTTCCGTACCACTATTTGTACCACCAAAAAATACTCCAATTCCATTTCCTAAGAGTTTTACACAATTTATGTTTTGAATATTGGTGTGTTTTGAATATTGGTGAACATGTGTTTTATTTATGTATGAGAATAATGAAAATATATTTCTTACGCTGTATCCCGAATTTACCAGGATATGGACAGGAAATCTTAAGTTAAGAAACTTCAATCTCCACTTCCGTCTAAATATTCCACTTTTTCTTGTTAGCTGAGAGAGAAAATGAAAAAAAAAACCACTGACTGGGTATCAAACCTATGAAAATTGTGTTTACGATCAGTTACTGCGCCAGGGCAAGCTTTTTGCCAAGCGACAAATTTCTACTATTCTCACACGATCTTTAAATATATATACTGTAAAAATTGTTTTTTTAGCAAATTACTGTTTACAGAATAACGCCTGACGTTAGTTTTTGTAACACCTAATAAATGTGCGTATTAATAAAAGTGACATTCAATTACAAAAATAAACAGAGTGTGAATATCAAACGATCGCGGAATCGCGCCGCCGTTTTTTATTTATCTTATCGCCATTCGAAGCGACGATTCTTGTTCATTTTTTTGAAAGCTCCACTATAAAAGCATTTTATCTCCCTTTCTTGCTTAATTCTTGACGAACCTCTAACGAAAATGTATCGAGTTCTTATCACACTTGCTGTTATCAATTTGGCAACAGCATCCCTATGGGATGGAGATCTTAGTATAGCTGATGGTGTAAAACTGGTTTCGATCCACGACAATAGTGTAGAAGATGAAAGCAGATCTCTTGGAAGTACACCACTACTAAGAATAGCGAAATTCCTACAAAATCACGAATTGCACGTCAAATTGCCAAATTTGATTGAAAAGGATAAACTTGGTCAGATCATTTCGGAGTCGCTTAAAGCGATAGATGATTCGAACAAAGAAAAGACGGGTGAGTAATAAAATATTATTCAAATAAAGCCAAATTGTTATGATATTTTGATTGTTTTGGTAAATGTATACTGACTGAAATTTTACAGTTTATGTGCCTTAGGTTGGTAGGATTGATTAGCTTTGGGGATGACGCCTCAGACAGACAGGTTCAACTCTGTTACTTTTACATTTATACTGGTGTAAACAGTAATATAATGATGTAGTTATGATGTTTTTTATTTTTTAAAATATACATTAAATAAGGAAAAAATATTCATTTATTGATATTCTAAGTTAAAAAATTGATAAATGTATATACTTACGAATTATTATTTTCCAAATAATTAAATAATTGTCGGCTGCTATTGTCTGAGACCTTTAAAAGAAATACTTTTAAACCTGTGTGTATTTGAATTCGTAATGTCATTTGTAATATTATGTAACAATATTACGTATTTTTCTTATATCTTTAATAGACGACGGAGTGATATAACTCTATGTTAATTCAAAGATACCTGCTTAATAAATCGAGAGAAAGTATATGAAAAGAAAAAAAAACAGTAAACCGATAAGGAATGTGTAGAAAGGCGTGCCACTAGGTCTGTAGGCCTAGCGGATGTGACGTGTTCGCGTGGAAATAGACACAATAAATAATATACACCGTTGTAGTGCAGTGGAATATTCTCTTTCACTCTGGTCAGTGCAGATTCATATGATTTTAAGTTAATTTCTTAGGCATAATCAATCTTAGAGCTCATTTGAAAAGTAAATTAAATTGTTACTGGGCATTAGGTGTTGTCTGGTCTGGTGTCTCTCTTAGGTGTCTTACGATAAAGAGGAATTGATTCTGTTTTAAATTATGTAAGTTCTGTAGTATGTATGTATGTACAATATTCAGTCAGCTATAGTTTAAACTATAAGTTTAATTACGATACTTGTAATTTTCAATCACATTCCAATTCTAAAATTACGCAAAATAATACAAAAACACACATTATCTTCAATAGAGACAATATAAAAATAAAACTATTTTACTTGGGTGATAGTCTAGTAGATACTTACCTAAATGCTGATGTGGTAGTCTCTTGGACACTTTCTTCCCTGTGTGCACCCGTGGGCTACCTGCAACCACCTGTTATACAGTACCCGACGCGTAAGCTTATTACAATAAGGTATTGAAAACGGCGACGCTTAAATTTGAAAATCAGTGATAATAAAGAAATAAACTGAATTTTATATTTCTCGGTGTCTATGAGACTACCACGTCAGTCTCGGAGGGTTAAGGTTAAGGTTTCTTCGGCTTACTCTGCTAAGCGAGAAGAAGCGTAAAGCAGTTTTTTTATAATTTTGTCATTTTGTCTTCGTTCTTATTTGATTCGATTTCAATATTTAAAAAAATATTGTGTAAATTTGAAAAAAGAATTACCAATTCAAAAGAATATTAAGCAACCCTTTGAGATTAAATTTCATAATCAGCAAATAAAGCAACAGAAAGAAGCATACATTTATAGTTGATAAATATGAAATTTTTGGCATGCTAGCCAAAAATGTCATATTTATCAACTATAATAATAGTAGTTAACAGTTACATTATTTCATATCAATAGAATTGAAAAGGAAGTATTTATTTAAATTATTAATTATTCGACATGCGATTGTGTACAACTAGCGTTCCGGTAAAACGTGTTTCCTTGATATAGTAATTTGTAAAGAATATGATTATTTGCATTAATAATCTTAGGAGCCGTAGCACATTAGCAGAAGCGTGCGACTGTAAACGTTATAGTTGTGGGATCGATTTCCATTCGTGGCAATGAAATTTTTAATATTTTCTTTTACTCGTTCTGATTATGAGGCAAAGCGCGGCTTTCAATTCCACCACTCGATGTCTTTAATTTAACCGACGGATGTCCTTAGACGGGGCACACTCCCCAGTCATAAATAAAACGGCAAAAGGGTTAAAAGTCATAAAATAAAGAATGACGAAGCGAGTATCGAACTCACTATTTACACTACTCATATCACAATACAAGTCGTTAAAAAAAAATATGTACGCAACGTTGGTAACTGTTGCGTATGCAAGGTAGGCAGAGAGTAACTTGTGCTATACTTAATTAAGATATGAATTTCAAATCAAGTTAATATTCACTTGAAATATCTTAATTAAGTTAATTTTAGAAAACTTATACAAATTTGAATGATTCTAACCCACACTACTTGGATACCGTCCAAGCACTATAGCCACTAAGGCATACGTTGTTGTCGGGTTACGTTGAAATATTTATATTACGCTTGTTACAACTTAGTGGCATTGTTAGAAGTTCGAGTCTGGCTTTGTCGAAATTCTTATATTTTTTCCAAAATATTATGAGGACTATTGTGACGCAGTGGGTAGACGCGGCAGTTGATGATACAATTCCTAGTCAGGGAACGAAAAAGACATAGCTAAATTATAACTAAAATTTAACTTTTTATTTCAGCAACGGGCAGAGGAAAAGGAGATGGTGGTACGTCGTCGCTGGCATTATTGGGTTTGATGTTTGCCAAAACCCTAGGCGCTGTAGGTATAGGAGGATTAGGTCTCCTTACTATGAAAGTAAGTATTTTACATATATATGTAAATGCGTACTCTGAAACATATATTAAGTTTTAAGTGCATTTAAATGTAATTATTAAATAAAAAAACATATTATTTATTCAAACATAGCTTTGAATATAATAGACCAGTCGTGGCGCTGGGCGTGTGGCGTGTGACTGTAAACGCAACTGGTTGTGGGTTCAATCTCCACGTGAGAAATTGAATTATTTATTTAAACTTATATTTTTATTTCTTCGCTCTGGTGTCAAGGTAAACGTACGGAGTATATTCTTATAATGTATTTGACATTATTATGTATCTTTAACACGTTTAGGTGTGCAATTTTGAACTCTAACTTTCTTTCAAACTGAAAACGAACTATCAATTTATGGGAAATATTAAGTTTTATTAGGATAGACTGGATAGAGTATATAATGAACAAATAAGTCTTCTCTTACACATATAAGTGACAAAAACAAAGTTATTATAAAATCAAATTGAATGATATAGTTTTGCTTAGCGAATAAAAATACAGTATGCTTAAACGCTCAACAAACGAAACTGTTTCGTATTTATTTCTGTTAGGTTAAGTACATAAAATAAAAGTACACATAGAATTATTTAATTTTTAAATAATATATATACATATATACAAAGGCAAGGTTGTGTCGCATTGTAAAAGCGTCTGACCGCTATTAAGCCAACGTGCGGTGTTGAGTTCCGCCTCTCAACATACAATGTTTTGAATTCTGGTGGAAAGTGAAAAATGAATGTCTTGTGAAGCTGAAAAAGAAAATATTATAATAACACTTTGATTTATACTATTTACATTAAATTATTTATAAATTCAGTTACGAATGAATTATTTATACAAAATCACTGTTGAACAAAAAATACCAATATTTTACACATTTTAATTTGCATGATTAATAACACAAAAATGAAAATGTTTATTTAAAATGTTAATGTAAATAAAAACTAAAAGAAATGTAACAATTAGGAAAAAATATATATTGTATTTTTTTTTGCAATTTATTCTCCGTTGGAAGTGAATAAAAATGTCTACATGTAATACATGAATATAATATAATAAATACATATATAGTATCTAAATAAATAAAAATATTGGATTAAATAGTAAGTTTTTAGAAAACGTTTGTAAAGTATAAAATATAATCGGAATTCGAACCCGCGGCTCTTGGAAAACGTCCAAACGTTCCGACCATACGATCTTATTTAAGAATATCAAGATTTCACTAAGGAAGTCAGTCATACAGAGGCACATAGCGTGGTTGTGGATTCGATTCGCACTGGAGGAAATGAAATTTGTTATTTGTATTTATACTTACATTTTTTGTAGCGTCGAGACAAAGCGCGGCGTTGAGTTCCGCCACTCAAAGCGGAAAATGTTTAAACTTAGTGTTTCAACACTAGGTTCCCTCTGTATACTATGCGGTGTGCAGGATACAGTGTGAAGTTGATTTTTATTTCATGTCACAATTTTCATATACTCTTTCTTCAAATATACCAAATAGCACTTCTGAATTTATTTTGAATGGTTTTAACCTCTCCTCATACACAGTCAAGGGTCGTTTGCTATTAGGGTCTTTCATTTCTGTATATTAGTGATTTATTACATAATACGTGTGGCGCGTAATACCGTATAGAAGAAGATGACGATCGTATTAAGCGATATAAAGATATTTAAAATATATTTTAAATATCTTGTAATAAAGTGGCAGGGACTTAAGTAAGATGGCGTTTAAAACGGGAAATCGTATTAAACGTGATTGTAATAAGCTGGTTCTACTATAATCCATTCTCCCGAGTCGGAACCCAACGTTAAACGCTGTATCACCATACAGCCTCTACTTAACATAACAATAGGCTTTTTTTTAGATTCACGCTTCCACATACGTAAAGATAATCCGTACCATTCTTTAAAACAATAACTAAAAAGACTGAAATATAGCCATAATATAAAGTGCTAAGAGCAAACTTTCTTTTCTTAAAGAACTAGCCGTCACGGCGCACGCGCATTCCGCATTAGCTCTTACCAGTTACTATACAATTGTTGTATTGAAAAGTGAATTGTAGACAAATGTAAAGTTGTATGATTAATATTTTATGAGATGTAAACAGGTTTTAATTTTACGTAATATTACTTTGATACACATCTGAAGTATATTATTATTCATATTTCATTTAAAAATTTTTTTTTCGAATTAAAAATTATTATATCACGACGAACAACGTTTGTTTGTTATTTTTTTAGATGTTATTAACTATATATGTTAATTTCTCTTTACTAACTTAAACTAGGCTAAGAACTAATACATAATCTCAAGATATGTAATGAACCTAACAAAATTCAGTTGCGTTTTTTTAAAGTATGTTTTAGTGAAACTTATACAAACACAATTTCAAATCCTTGTGAAATCATCATTGTTACGGAAACAGCTATAACATGCCAACAAATATAGAAATATTTATCCAAAAGGAAATTGAGCTTACTCCTGCCTACTGCAGTGTCACTGTCAATGATAAATTACATTTGTATGGGGAAAACCTGTCATCAACCCTATTCATGAAGAGAACGAAAATAACGTGGTTTTGTGTGTTTTTTTTATATAATATAATTTATTAATTCCCTCCGATGTACAACTTCATTCGAAATTTATTTAAAATGGAAAATGGAGTGTCTCTACTTTCTAATTAAGTCCTCATGGTAGATACTATAACAAATGCGTAAATATATGATTTTGATCTTCTATAATTAAGTATATTTGGTCACAGCATCTAGCTGTAAGCTCAACAGTTATTGGTTCGATTTCTACTCTTGAAATGAATACTTTAATTTCTTGTCTCTAGTAAGTAAACAAAGCGAGGCGTTGAGTTTGAGTAGCGGCACTCAACACCCTAAGAGTATGTCCCAATACTTGGATGATGTGTAAGAATCGGAATGCCTTTATACTAGATTTCCTCTATAAATCTGTTACAACGTAAAGCTATAAAACAAAAGTAAACATATTTTTTTATACTATTTTTTTTTAAATTTCAATTTCCAGGCGCTAGCTGTGTCAGCATTGGCCCTCATGCTTTCTGGTATAGTCGGTGTGAAGAAACTGACTTCCCACGACGACCACGATGACCACCAAGTCATATATGCTGGACACCACGGACATCATCGACGAAGAAGGGACTTAGATACGCCTTTACCTTACCAAGGCTGGACTGAATACCAGTAGTTTATTTGTTATTTATTTAATTTATTGTTGTTTTAATGTAATATAATGCTATTTATTTTCATTGAACTATTTGTTTTATTTTCTATGTGTCAATATTATAAATATTGGGTCAAAAATATGTTATGATATACCTATAGTACATCATTAAATAAAATTTACAAATAAAATATGGTCGGCTTAGCTTAGCTCAACTTATGAATCTTTAAGTATTTCTTTCTGTTTAATAAAAAAGACACAACCAATTATAATGAGCAAAAAAAGACTAAAAAGTAAAATTAATAGGAACTTCTTGTTAGGATTCTGGAATTCACATTCCTCTACTAGGAAAAAGTGAAGAATTCGGAACTAACTATCGATATCAACATAACTTGGACATCTTATATTAATGAACTCATAAACGTTGTAACAGTACGTACTTTGGGTATAAGTTAAAAATAAATAAATAAATAAATAAAATAAAATATGCATGGCAAACACATAAAAAAAAAACATAATTAATTATGAATAATATAAACGATATATTGTTATACCATATTAATCGACACGAGTTCGTGTATTGTCGTCCCGAGCGTCGCAACTATCATTCCGTCTATATAGGTGGTGGTGATGCTTGGAAGGCAGCGGTCGAGTCAAACTGTCAAGTACTACGGTACTAATATATATGATGCACATAAAGACTCGTACCAAATATATTATAAATAAAATATAATTCGAAGCCTATAATGGCACGATCTTTTATATCTAGATCGCAGTTATAGTGGAGAGGAAGATAGGACTATTATTTATAAAATACTATTTTAAAAGGTATTTGGTATATCAGTTACAACGTTCATTATTGGTAGTATCATATATTTCGTTCCTCATTAAATCCATGTCCTTCCATGTCTTCTCCTGCTTACTCTCGATTTACCCGACGGATGTGACTTATGCTTATACTTTATTTACGGTCTACGTATATATGACCACGTTTCTCGATTTTGTACTCTATTAGTTTTGTATACATATCATTGCTTTCCTTTTTAAGATATTCAATTATCATTTTCTTTCTTCCTATCTGGATTTCCCATCAAAAGTGTTGCATACTCTCATACATTCAAAAAGGTCCTAAGTCATTCCTAGACTTAATTCTCTTAAAAATAAATTAAAAATTGTCGCTACGTTACTGATTGGACTGTAAATATATTTTTTTATTAATACTCAATTAATGTATTATTAAAAATATTTCATAATTATAATTATGTTTTTAATTTATTTACTACTTACTATACGATTAGTAAACACAATAATTACTAAACCGATCTTAGAAATTCTTTCTCGAAACTACAATATACACTACAGTACACATATTAAAGAACGTATACATATATGGGAACGTTATTCCTATGTCGAAGGTCAATCTCGGTAAGTTATCTTAAGGTAAGGCTATCTTAGTTAAATTATTACCTATGATAATATTATTCATATATTTCCTTTTAATAGAAATATCTAATATGGCTTGTAAAATGATTAATATTCAAAACTAACTTTCATATTTGCTTGCATTACACTATTATTTATTTTTACAAACAATTTCTAAGGGAAGATTTCGTGTCGAGATCAATATTCATCTGCAAAGTGTCAACATTTTTTTGCCTAAAATTATGACTAACTAACGATTTATATTATATAAGAAAACGTACAAAACATGCTTACTGCATAAAGCTAAAATGACTGTTAAGATTCAAAACCTAAAATATCTCTGAACTGAAACTATAAACTCACTAAACATGTATTAAACATTAGTAACACGTTGACTAGTCTTAACAAAACCTCCTATTTTTTTATGTAAGCCAATCTATTAATTTTTATTATTTATATACTACGAAATATAAATTATTAATAAATAAAAATTGTAGACTAAAAACTTTAACATTATAAAAACTTATTTCCAAACATTCCAACTGAAAATTTTAAAAATCTGAGACGAAAAAAGTAAAAACTTTTATAAATCTATAAATCATAACATTATTAACAAAAATTCTGAAGTAATAAACATAAAAAAATTCTGTCGAATTGATGACCTTCTTTTCTTACAAAAGTCGATTACAAAAGTTTAAAAGCAACGCCATCTAGTTAGAAGTGACAAAATTTCTTATATGAAATAAGAACTTTTGTGACATATTAGTTTACTCACAATACAACTAAATATAGGTGGCGCTCAAATATATTTTTTAAATTACTTACCCACTCAAGGAAACTTAAATATTTAGAATTTCCCTTTATCATAAAATACAGTGCTGTGTTATTTTTTGTTATTCAACATAGGGTCTTAATTTATTTAAAAAAATATGAATGTAAAAAACAGCTCCATCTATGTTTTAAATCGTATTATCAATATCGTATATAAAAGATGGCAGTGCAATTTTTTGTTGCTTCACTTAAATTGGGTAAATTGTTTGGTTTACAAACCAACAAAGTCTGCCGTTCAAAATCTAATAAAAATAAAAATTTCAAACCCTAAATAAATTCATAAAAAACATCATTTTAATTTAAACGTCGTAATGTTTATTTACGTTTTATTTTTAAATTTCATGCTGTATTCTCAAGATAACCCCGTTCCCTACTTTCCGCCCTAATTTTGGATGCATAGCGTGTTGAGTGGCGGCACTCAACGGCGAGCTTAGTGCCACAACGAAGAAGAAATATTAACAAATAATAATTCATTTCTGGGAGTGGGGATTGAACTCACAACTCTCGCGTTACAGTCACGGCCTTGGGCACGTGCGCCTCTACGGCCTCAAGTTTTTAGTATATGAAGATATATATAATAAATACATTTTATCAAGAGATAAAAAGTATGTGTATGAAAAATATCACATACATACTTTTCCCTCTTGATAAAATACTGCACTCTGGGCGTGGAAATAACTAAAAAGTGGTAAGCAGCGACGACATGTACCCATAATTTCTAATAAGGCCAACTGCAAATAATGTACTGTCCGCGTAAAAATATATGATTTTTGTTTTTTGTGTCTCCAGTGGTTCAATTTTTATGATCTTTAGAGACAAGAAACTGTAAAATTCAAGAAACATAATAATGTTATGTAAATAAATATTGTATATATTTAATAGCTGCTTGCTTTGTAAGTTAGTCTAAATTAAGCAACTGAATTGTATAATTCTATTTGATTATATTCTATATTTTTTGCTCAATGACGCACTTTTTTTGTTACCAGAGGAATTAAAATGAAAATAATCTATTTCCGAGAATCAAACTCACAACCTTCACGTTTACAGTCAGTTGAAGTGTCACTCAGCCACGACGGTCTAATGAGACGACGCGTTTGTATTTATCACAATCATGTACATATTTTGCTTGAGCCTTGAGGAGTGGAGCATACTGACGATCTCTTGGTCTCTCGCTTGTAAGTCTAATTTATAATTAAATAATATATGTTTCTTTAAATGGATTTTGATGAATTGAAAGAAATGAACAACACATTTATCCCTTACGTTCCTTAAATATAAAAGATAACAATACATTTATTCAAAATTAAATTATATCAGCTCAACGCTGTTATGCCGCATACACCAGGGTACGCAAAGGGAACCTGGTGTCAAGACATCCCATTCCCCACTTTCCGCCGAATTTTTTGGGAGGCATTGCTTGTCAAGGGACGGCCCTCAGCTCTCCGCTTTGCTTCGACACCAGAGTGAGAAAAAGGAAATATAAATTTAGATAAATATTTCATTTCTTCGAGTGGAAATCGAACCCACAATCGTCGCGTTACAGCCACGACGGCCTCTACATATGTATTGATATGTAGAGGCCGTCGTGGCTGTAACGCGTGTTATTATTATATTAAAATGAATATTACATATATATTTTTTGCATTATAGAAAATAGCCATCTATCATAGTGTTGACGTCGTGAGAAATCATATACAATGGCAAAATATATTTATGTAGTTTCAAATATTCTAGTACAATTTTGCTGTCGACCATACAATATATAGGTCCGGTTGTAGTTAGAAACCGTCGCCGTATTCCATAATTGCAGCACCGCTTAAGATATCCGACTCTTAAGAAGCTCATCTCTTAAGACTATGTACTTAATATTGGAACTTTAATTATTATGTACGTACTGACGGACGTAGCTTACGCATATCGCATATATATTTTCAGGTCCACGTTGTATGTAGCTTAGTGTTAAGACACTCCGTTTCTCGTTTTCGTTCAATTTCCGTAGTGTTTTATCTTCTTTCTAAAATAAAATTATTTGTTTCTCTAAATGGGCATCGAACCTACAAATGTCATGTTTACAGTTAAACGCTGTACCGCTGGCCTATGGGCCACGACACGATGGCCTCAAACAGGGAATCTTGTTAAAATAGACTGAGCTAATGATATAGTTATAATATATTATTTTTACTATACGTAACGACATAATTTTTCCTTCTTAATTCCTATTTTATCTGATATCAAAAGTTTCGGCCTATTTATATTATTCTTTACAGGAAAAAATAAAAGTTATATTAAAATCTTGGATAAAAATAAAATAATTTCTCACAGTATAGTGGGGAACGGAGTGTCATAGCACTAGGCCTCCCTCTGCCTACCATAACCGTCGCATTCTGCAATCACACGCTGCAGTGCCTGTGCACCACTATATTAAGATTGTCCAATTCTTGAAGTATCATAATCATTAAATACCATTTAGAATATTAAAAAAACATATGATAATAACACAATTCATATTTTTATACTCACGAACAGGTGTTTAAAGCACAGTGTTATAGAGTAATGTTCGTGTTAAAGTAATTAAGAATGTATTATATTATATGTGTATATAATTCATTTAGTGCAACATTGACGTATTTACACAAAAATCAAAGTTTGTATATTATTGTCTCCGCTTATTTCATAAATATAATTTCAGGTTACACTCTTATTTAAATGCTATTAAAAATCTTGTAAAAACGGTAGGTATCTATAATTGTTATTAAAAATCTTGTAAAAACGGTAGGTGTCTATAATTTTGGCGGCCAGTCGTGGTTCAGGGGCACAAAGTTTGAGTGTAAAATTGACTGATTGTGTGACTCGACTCCCACTCGAAGAAATAAAATATTAACTTATACTTATTTTATTTATTTGCTCTGGTGTCGAGGCTAAGCGCGGCGTTAAGTTTCGCCATTCCAGAATTCGTTTTAAAATTGGGAATGGAAGTGTCTTTAATGGGAACAAAATGTCTTAAGACTAGGTCTTCAGGTTGCATCAGCCTACCCTGTGCAACGTGAAATGACAAAAAAATGCTAATAATCAATAATAATATACGAATTATTAATTTATACACATACAAATTTTAAATAAAAAAATGTATTACTATTCAACAAATATATTCTGTGAATTTGATCAATCTTTAGTTAAACTTACACTATGGAAACGATCTCGTTGAATCGTGTTTCGAGGTAAAGAGAGGTACACCGTACAGTACGAGTAGATACATTACTTTCTACATGACTATCCGCTATCAACCTCTTATGAAACATAATAATTTAGTGTACATTATTCATTGAAAGGTGAAAGTTTATTTTCTATGCGGAGAGAACGGAGAAAATTCTGTAATAAATCACATTAAAATGAATGACGCTCTCGGCTCTCATTATGATATTTAATTCTCTTTTAAATTTGATAGTTCATGCATCTCCCATCTAGTTCGAACTTTCGTAGTGAGCTAAGAAAACTAAATAAAGTAGGTATTAGGTTCCGATTAAACGGAATAGCCATTGCGTTTAGGTATACACAAATATCCGGATAATCGAATATATGAAAAAGAAATAGAAAACGCGAAACGAAAAATCGAAAAATCAACATATATAATCTAAATACATAAGTACATTTATACTCAATCAATTCTTCCTCAACTTATATAATTGAGACCAGATTATTGATTCACATATGTAATATTTGACTCGTTTCTATATTTTCTTGCATAACTTAGCTTATACCCCAAGATCCCAGCGCAGCCAGACCTAGGTTATTTTAGCAAAGCTGGAATTTTTAGCATTATTAGTCCAATACGTAGTGAGGACGGTATGCGTACTCACTAACTTGAAAGTGGGGACCTTTCAGAGGTAGCTCAAACTAAAGGTACCTAAAAACCATGCCCACCTACGTTAAAGTAGAAAGGCTCGTATTTAAGTATGTTATTAAGGATATTGTAAAAAATATATATTCATTATTGCCAGACCCTATACGTGGGCCTTTACTCCCGCCCCACGCCCTAAAGGTTGTTTAAAATTGAGGCAAACTACGTCATACTAGCAAGCCCAAATTTTACATATATTATTTAAGGTACCATTTCGAGACCCATTATAAGCTGCCAGACCAATCCGATGGGCCAATCATCCTGCCAGACGCGATAAATCTTCCGTGGAAGTGAGGACAAAATACTCCATGTGTGTGTAGCGTGTTTTCTATATAGTCTGTGATCGTGTTGTCAAAGTTGACAAGACGAATTACTAATGTGACAATTAAAATATAAGTATATTGTAATAGATTAGAGTGTGTTTTTTGTAAAACATTTGTTTAAAAATTAATATTGTTTTATAAAGATACATTAAAAAAGTATCAAAAAATTTTAGTACATAGAAAGGAGCATAACTTAAAATTTAAAGATGTTATTTTACCTATTGAGTTATGTGAGTGTGGTTACTCTAGAGAGTGCTATAAATCGTTTACTGGTTTAATGAAAATGTGCTCCTAAGCTTTCTGTTCCCATTGAAACTTTTCTGTTCCATCATAAATGCTTATCATAAAATATTAAATATTTCATTTTCTCAAGTGCGAATCGAATTCACAACCTGTGGCTTTTACAGTTCCACACTTATCTCCTTTTGTGACGATTGGAGAGCCCAATCGTGAGGTAGAGACCTCACTTATTGGCCAATTTTAGATACATTGCGTTAAGAGTGACGGAACTCAACACCGTACGTTGTCCACCAGAGTTAACTTCTTACAAAATATTTCCTAGTGCGATTTGATTCCAAAATCACTTATGGTAAATATTACACTTTTGAAACTATCCCAACTACACGATAGCATAAAAAGAGAAAGTCTAAATTCAAATGGCTTTATGAGTCTTATCTACAATTCTAATTAAATTTGACGATGTATGTGCTCATTACGGCGCAGTTCACAGGTTCGATATTTATGTGTGGTAAATATAATGCTTAAAGCAATCTCCAATCGCCAGTGAAACTAATTTCACTTATTTATTAGTTTATTTGTTAATCTGTCTGTCTGTATTATACGCTTCGCCTCCTAGATTCTTAAACTTCAAATACGTGTTCGATGACATTGTGGTGTCTCTGATTATACAGAAGTAAAATGTCTCAGCACAATATCTCAAAATTGAGCTGAAACTGGATAACGGAGTTTTAGTCTTTTTTCTATCTAAAGCTGAACTCAGGAAGTACTGCTTCAATTTGAGAAATTATTTTTCTGTTGGATAGTCCATTTATCGAAAAAACCTGTAGAGTATTGGCTATATCACATTATGCTATGACTAATAGGAATGGAGTAACAACAAAATTGTTGCAAAAACGAACGAACCTGTGAGCTTTCCTGCGTGTGCTGTGTAAGCGGTTGAAGTCCGCGACACTCTATATCCTAAGGATAACCTACAGTCAAAATTTTTATGTTTTACAAATTCCGAAAAGTAGGAGTCTACATTTTTTCTTTACCTATTTTTATCTTATAGATTGTCACTAGTTATACTTATACTACTGTGTTCAGTTGTTACTATATATTTTAAGCCTGAATGAAAGTAGCCTACCTTCCTAGTAGAAAAATGTAATGGGAAAAATCATATGAACAACAATAATAAATTACATATAAACATGAAAAAGTATCATAGACTCCATTCGCGTGGGATACCGAATGAGACTGTTCTAGTTTTATATAAAACTCTTCATATTGTTATTACTTATATAGTACTATAGTTTTAAAGAAAGTTAGTTTGAGTATAACGTCATTTCCATTATATAAAAAAATACAAAAATAATGAGTTCTTTGATTTTCACGATTATTTCACATTTTAAATGAAACTATTTTAACCGGATTAATCGCGTATATTTTGTATTTTTATACATTTTTGGACCGACGACCCGACGCTTAGAACACTTTGCAGTAGTCCGTGTCCATCCGGTGGGCATCCGACAAGAAAAAAAAGGCACAAATGAGCAAACAACATATATTAAGTTACCTGACAGCACAATACATAAAGGTCACTCTATATTTACGTCTTCATAACCCAATGATCTTGATATAAGTACACCTATTTCCCATACTAACAAAAAATGACATATTGACACAATAAAGATTTACATCATTAGATAAAATACTTACCACGATCTCGGTACTAATTGTGTGAATGCACTTTTACGGAAATTACCTACCTTAATGGATTTATGTTTTATAGTCTATAATTTATATTTACAATCTATCTATACTAAAAGTAAAAATAAGGGAAACATTAAAACTTACTGCGTAAACAAATTAAATATATCCAGTAACACTCCAATTAAGACAAATCTAAGGATGTATGGTTCGTTAAAATCGGTTCACTGATTTAACAGTTACAAGGGAACATAACAAAGAACATACATAACTTACGTGCTAAAAACATAAACATCTTTTCGAACTTGGAGTACCACAATCGGGTTAAAATTGCATTAAAATAATGTAAAAATAGTAAAAAAACAGGTATCTATGATTATTTTAATATTTGTCTGTCTGTTTGTACACGTACATCTTTGTTGAGTCGCGAGTTTTTTGTAATTGATTTTTTTATTGATGATTTTTAGATTATCACGATGGATGCTGAACTATAGTAGCTATATTATAAAGAATAATAAACAATTCCTTATCAAATGTTGTTAAGCGTGTTTAGTGTAGTAGTGTAAGCATATTTATATTTAATTAATTTATTTTTACCGATTTTTTAAGATTTTTATTAAGATTAGTCAGAGAGAACGGAGCGACAATCGGTCTCTACATACCTCTTTCGCCTCGTCCACTGTCATCGACCTCTTCATACATGCCCTCAGGGGGGTCATGCTTTCTACATGACCTTCCTCCAGTATATTTGATACTGTGTTTTCGAAGATCGACTGAGGTCTCCCCCCTACCTCTTTTACCACTCACTTTTCCGTCACAAATCTTTTTTGCCATTATTTCATCACTCATTTGTTCGACCTGCCCAAACTAGCTGTGCCTTTTTTAAACTCATATTTTAACTCTAAAAGTTATTTGTTATCACCAAACTCCCCATACTTGGAGTGGCAAGAGCCAAATAAAGTACTCTCATCTGAGTAATTTTTTATTTAAGAATATAAGAATATGAAAAATATTATTCTCCATGTTAAAATTATTACGGCCATCTAAATATTGAATTGTAATTAAATAAGTAATATGAAGTCATATTACGCTCAAATTTGTATACATTAATATAAATAATACCCATATTACATGAACGTATACGACAAAGTGCGACGTTAAGCTCCGAGACTAGACACAAAACTTCGAAGACGGCAAGAAAGCGGAGACCCGCATGTTTTGACACTAGAATAAAACTGAAAATACTATATTATAATATAGTACAAACTATTTCCTATTATTATCCAAGTTTAATCAAGAGAAAGTTAAGGTCAAAGTTGATTGCAATGTAAAGGGAATGCAACAATTTCATTGTTTATGATAAAAATCGTGTACACAGACAGACGTGTGAAACTCGAACTTTCTATGTTTCACGAAAATACGTTGTTAGAGCGTGAATAATATTATAATGATTTTTATAGTTTCTTAGCACATTACATGCTATATTTTGCTTTTTGTTTTTAATTAAGGTTAACAGCTTTAAACACAAATTTTTGATGTTCTCTTGAACGGAAGAATTCGTTGGAAGAATATACATATATCTTAAATACTATTCTCAGTTCAGTTCAGGCCGTCGCAGCAGACAGTGAATGCGACGGTGTAGGTTCGATTCCCACACCGGGAAATCACCTATATCTTATACTTTGTATCTATTCTTCTAATATATGTTTTTTCAACTTCACATTGTATCCAGAAATGAATTCTCTTGACACAGGCGTAATGTTAACACACTCCGTTTTTCAGTGTCCGCCCAATTTTCGAGTAGAGTTCGAGTTGAGTGGCGGACTTCAACGCCGGGTTTGTCATGAACATCATTTATGATTAACTTTCAATGTCACTAAATATATTATTAGCAAGTTTATATATATAGTAACAACAAACAGAGTGTAAACATAATCATGTTGTAACCATCGACCCGAGACAAACGAAAGTGGCGAAAGCTGACCGTGACACCTTACCCTTGGATCTAGTTACCCTTCAAGTCCAGTGATTAGATTCTTTGGAGGGACCAACATTCTATTTAATATCTAAGTACATATCTACTTATTCAGTATGGAGTAAAGCAAAATGATAAATAGTTAATAATTGACGAGTAATTGATACAAATGCAATTTTTTTGCTTCATAGTGAATTCCGAAATCATAAATAAAACTATCCACAAAATATATTAAAAGTTTATAAAGTAATTGGATAGCCTGTAGTCCTTTAAACGAAAATACTAAGCGTATTGCGTTAGATTATAAAAAAGATTATATATTATTAGGCTGAGGCCCCCGTGACTCAGCAGCATAGCGTCCGACTCTAAGATTGTGGGTTCAATATCCTCGTGGAACAATGAACCATTTTCATTTTCATGCACTGGGAACAAGTTCAGTTCCGCCCCACTATATGCAATGTCAGGAAAATTTGACGGTGGGCGGTAACGGAGTGTTTTAAGATTAGGTACCCACTGTCTATCCTGCTGTATGCGGGCGTGTAGGTAAAATAATAATTATTAAAGCATTTGAGGCTGCACGTGGAACAAACGAAAACACTCGAGGAAGTGAAATATTTAGTTAAATTTATATTTCCACCTCTTCGCTCTGGTGTCGAGGGCAGGCGCTAAGTTCCGCACGCAATGCCTCTAGAATTCGGCGGATGAACGTCTTAACACGAGGATCCCTTTGCCTACCCTACTGTGTGTGGGATACAGCGTGAACCTGAAAGAAAACATAACGTATTTATAAAATTAAAGAGTTAATATGAAAGAGATAAAATGCACACTTAAATTTCTTTCATACGGTTGACTTACTTTCAGCGATAATTTAGCTTTCAAAGTGTAATTATGTGAAATAATATTATATATATATATATATA